>MU223748.1:2924791-2944365 GCA_018584345.1 Thuja plicata
CATCAGATTTATTCCTTATGAGTTTTAACCAAATTGCTTGTAGACACAAACAATTCAGGCAAGGATAATGTTTAATCTATATTCAAATCTAATCTACCTATTCTAAAAATGCATATTCTACTGAGGATAATAGAAGCAGAATCATACATGGACAGAAAAATAGAATTGCTTATGCTGCAACTTCTAACATGAAATAGAATCCAAGCAGGAATTACTGTTCTGCATACAATTGTACCTTCTATTCTGATGCACCTAAATTACTGAATGAATAGGAGAAGAATCATACATGACGAGAAAATAGAATTACTTTCACTGTAATCACAGACATGAAATAGAATCCAGCATGCAACTGCAGCTTCATATATGACTGTTCTATCTATTCAAAATGCAAATGATTCACTAAAATGGCGCAACAAACATGAGACAAAGCCTCTGTAAATGGAATCACTTCTGCTTCATTAACAAGTTTGCCGACCTCTTATACTGAATTCTTTACAAAATTTATAAACTCTACAATACATCAGGCTTCTAAGAGCCCATGACCTTCCCTCTTCTTCGAATACAAAGAGACAGAATGCAAAGAAAAAGACTTTTCAAATCTAAGAACTCGAACAGTCACTATGGAATCTGAAACTCTTCATCTCCAACCAGCATTATTGAGCTGAATCCATTGGGCCACGGAGTTGAAACATCATTTAATCTTTGAATGATTTCAAAATGACCCATGTGGTCAAAATTTTAAAAGACTTCGAAACCATGGATATATCGGCCGACGGAATTTTTAGTTTTCAATGCGAAAATGGCTTCTACGCACTTACATTTGGGTTTTTCGCTGTGACTATTTCCAGGCGCTTTCACACAAAATTATCTGAAGATGAAATATTCTTCATGAGATTTTATGGAGACCCATATGATTAGTTTCTGAAAATAACTCAAAATCTTTGAGATTAGAGCTAGCGGGATTTTGGGTTTTGAGTGCGAAAATAGCCTCAGCGCACTTGAATTCGAGATTTCCGCCTTGACCTTTTAGGCACGTTTTCAGACAAAACTCTCTGAAGATAAAATGTTCTTCGAAGTATTTTAAGAGGACCCAAGTCATTAGATTTTAAAAAGACTTGAATTTGTGCAATTTAGAAGGTGGTGGGTTTTAGAGAAACAGGTGCGAAAATGGCCATTACGCACCTGATTTTGAAATTTCCACCTCGGGTATTCTTGGGCATTTTGGAGCTACACTTTCAAACCCAAAAATGTTCCTTGAGTCATTTAAACATGACCTAGATAATCAGAATTGAATAAGACTTCGAAAGCACCATGATACAAGCTGGCGGGATTTTGGATTGTAGGTGCGAAAACTAGTCTAACGCACCTAAAATGAGATTTTCCGCCTTGAGTATTTCATGCAATCTTGGGCCATGCTTCCTGAAGGAAAAATGTTCTTCAGATCATTTCAAGGTGACCCATGTGATCATATGTGAAAAAGAGTTCAGATTCTCCAAGATATGAGGCGGCAGGTTTTGGCACTGTCAAGTGTAAAAAAAAAGAATCCTTCTTTGCGGAAATGTATGAGGGAGGTGCGAAACCCGCAATATGTGAAAACCCTTCTTTACAGGAATTGCACCTAGTAGGTGCAATTTTTGCATAATGGAGAAGCCACTACCTGTCTTTTCGCACGTCATTTTTAAGTGCGCGGGCTACTTAACTTAAAGCACATGCTTTATTTGATCTCTTAAAACAATAACATAATATTCCTTTTTAATAAATCAGGCCCACCTTATTATAACTAAGCTTGCAGAAAATCACCAGCCAAGTGTGAAACCTGCATAGTGCAAAGTTCTTCTTTGCGGAAAATGTACCTATGAGGTGCGAAAGCCGCCATGGAGTAGCCGAAATTGAGAAACCCGCCGTCTTATAACTTCCTCATTTTAGCACCAAATTGCATGTTGTTTTCACTGTTTGGATCGTGAAGACTTAAAGAATCAATCCATGCCTTCAAATTATGAAAAGCACCAACTTTAATTGACTGTGAAAAATACATTAAGCGAGTACAAGTTCGGCTCTGCTGCACATTTTCAACTGATCAATCCGCGCATCACCTTGCAGTATCTTTTATGATCCCAACCTGTGAATTAGATGACTTATGAACTTCATATCATGCTATCCTCATTTCATGTGTTACTACCTTTCTTGAATTCCTACTGCAAACAGAGCCATCAAATCCAAAGGAAATTCCTTCTTTTGAATGAAGAAAGAATGCAATTATTTACTATTTTCAGAGAATTGAATCCTTAATCTTGCACACTGTTTCTATTGCATTCCACGAAGTACTTTTGAAACAACTGACTGTGCATACTCTAAGAATTGCCATATGATGCTGTCAAGCTGAATCCATATGATTTCAATCACCAACTTTCTTGAAAATGATCATTAATAGGAGCACACAATCCTTTCCGGGTTGGGATCTATAACCTACCCAACATAAAGACTTCTGAAACATCCCTCCCAGTTTGAAGCAAGAAGGAAATGGAAGGGAAACCCGGAAAAGATTTCCTATCCTAGAGGGGACCTAGACATAACCATACTGACTTGACATGACCATATGACTCCAATAATGCCAAACAAAATGGGTGACTAAAAGTCAGACAACAAATATTTAATAATCTGTCTCACAACTGATTCACCCCCCCTCTTAGTTGTGTTTGTGGACTGTTATTCCTAACAATTGGTATCAGAGCTACTAGTACTTAGAGAGAAAGCTTAATAGCTTGAGGTGATATTGAAGATAATTTACTATAGGAAGGATAGTCTAAAATTTGATCCTAAAAAATTTGACAGTTGGAAGAACAAGATAAGAACACATTTTCTATGTTTGGGAATCGACTACTAGATGATCACAAAAAGGAAGGAAAATATAAAGACTAAGGATGAATTGGATAAAGCTACTAAATATGGAAAGAAGTTATTTTCATGTAACATGGTCACAAGGGAATCATTAATGAGCACTCTTTCTGAAGGAAAATTCACAGAAGTAAAAGACTTAGATTCTACACATAAAATTTGGACAAGATTGGAAGCACGGTATGAAGGAGATAAGTTTACAAAATAGGTGAAGCTATAAAACTGGAAGACAAAGATGAAATCTTTGTAAATGAAAGATGATGAGAACATTAGAGCATATGCACAGAGAATTACTGAAGTGGTTACTGGCATCGGGAACTCTAGAGGCACTTATAGTGAGGAAGAAGTGATTGTGAAGATTCTCAGATCTCTGACACCTACATACAGAATTGAAGTACAAGATATAGAGGAGATTATACCTTTGACAGTGAAATTTAGTAGAGAGATGTTGATTGGAAAGATAACTACTTTTGAGACTGCAAAACTAGGATATTCTCTACCTAAAGTTTAGTCATCATTCAAAGCAACAATGCATAGAAACAAAAAGACCTTATCTAGAATTGCGAGCACCAGCAATAGTGACTTGAGAAAATAACTTGGAGACTATGTTGATGAATGGGAATAGATACAAGAAGAAGAAATAAATATAGATGAACTAGTAGCCCTGATTTCTAGAAGAGAAAAGAGAGGTAAGGGTAAATTTGAAGGAAAGTTACCTTTGAAATGTTTTTCATGCAACAAGATAGGTCATTAAGCATCTCAATGTCCTACAAGGGTTCCAAAATATAAACCTAAGTTTTACAAATCAAAGTATCCAAAAGACAAGGAATGTTATTATGCTAGTGAAGGTGTTTCTGATGATGATGTTGTTGACTATGATAAAATTGGATTTATTTATATTATGGATAATGAACCTGTACATGAATAAAAAGCCTTAGTATCTCATGTTGAAAATAAATCTGAATGCGCTATAGAGAGTGGTTATTCATATCATATGACTGGAGATTAAAACACGTTTCCTAGTCTGAAAAGATATAATGGCGGTGTTGTTAGATTTGGTGACAATAATCCTAAGCTTATCATTGGAGTTGGATCTATTTCTTTGGATGGAAAACCAAATACTGAGAACGTACTACTTGTTGATGGACTTAAGCATAATCTGTTGAGTGTTTGACAGCTAGTGGAAAAAGGTTATCAATTGAAATTCTTTAATGGGAAATGTTCTATCAGAAGTAAATCAGGAGACTTGATCACATCTGGTACTAAATCTAGAGGTAATGTATTTGAATTGAATAATTCTAAGGCTTCTTAATTTATTGCAAATTTTGATGAAAGTTGGTTATGACATAGAATATTTTGTCATGTTAACTGTGATAATATTGTGAAGAAAAGTATGACTAATTCAGTAAGAGATCTACCTAAGATTGTAAAACCATATAACACTATGTGTAGAGAGTGTGTTATAGGGAAGCAGACTAGAAGCAATTTTAAAAGAAAATCTTATTCAGCAAAAGGGAAGTTGGATCTGGTACATACAGATCTGTGTTGTCCTACAAGAACAAGATCTTATTATGGTGAAAGATACTTTATAATTTTTTTTGATGATATCATTTTTTTGAGGCAATGATAAAATGAGTAAAAAGTTATCTAAAGAAATGGAAAATGAATTGAAATGTCAATGATTGGTGAGATGAAATTTTTTATTGGTTTGAAAATTAATCAGAATAAGAATGGTATTTTTATATCTCAGACCAAGTATCTTAAGGAAATGTTGAAGAAGTTTGGAATGGAAGATTGTAAATCTGTTGGGACACACATGGTGACTGGTTATAAACTTACTAATAATGATGAAACTGAGAGAGTTTTTTAGACAAAGTACAAATCAATGATTAGAGGTCTACAATATCTAACTCACACCAGATCAGATATTTCCAATGTAGTTGGAATTCTGCCAAGATATCAAGCAGATCCTAAAGAGACACACCTGGCAGCCGTGAAAAGAATTTTCAGATACTTGAAATGAACAATAGACTATGGATTATGGTATGAAAAATTAGATGACTTTATTTTACATGCTTATAATGATGTTGATTGGGTAGGTAGTATGGATGATAGAAAGAGTGCAAGTGGTGGAGCATTTTTCCTTGGAAAAAGGCTGGTTTCATGGTTAAGTAAGAAGCACAACTGTATTACTTAGTCTACTATTGAATAAGAGTATGTTACTGCTACTATAAATTTTACACAAGTTGTTTGGATGAAACAAATCCTGAAGGACATTGCAAGATTTTTTGAAGAGCCAGTGGTATCCATTGTGATAACACTAGCATAGTGAATATGTCAAAGAATCCTATAATGCATTCGAAGACTAAACATATTTGTATTAAGTATCATTTCTTGAGAGACAAGTTAGCATAGAAAAAGATTAGACTGGAGTATGTTAGTGGTGCAGGAGCACCTAGGTAAGGCTCGATGGTAACTTAGGGCTCCTTATGTGATTTTTGGATTGTAATTTTCTTATCCAAAAAACTAGTGCAATAATAGGACTAGTGGGGTCCTAAAGTGTGGTGTGATAGGTTAGGAGGTCTCATTAGGTCATTTGGGACCTAAGTGTCAAGGATTGTCCAAGTTGTAAATATTGTCAATCATGGTGACCAAAGTTGCATTTATACATTTTAGGGTCAAATTGGACAAGGGAGTGTATGGGAGACCTATTTGATGTTTTAACTAACTTAGATAGGATTTTGGTTGAGTTTCATGTGATAGTGACCAAGTTTGTATGCAAAACCCAAAAGTTGTAAAAGTTGTCAATGTTATCATTGACAACATTGACAACATTTGTTGCATGATTGCATTTTTGAGAAAAGTGGTTTCTTAACTGTTTGAAACCATTGAGGTAGGGATTTGGTCAACTATATGAGGCCTCCCTCGACTTTTGCAAAAGGTTGGATGAACTTTTTGGAAAGTGAGTAATTAAAGAGAAGACAAGTTTTCTGAGCAAATTTAAGATTTTCTGTGTTTACAAAATTTTAATGGATTAGTTTACTTACTGTGATTTATGATCAACTTAGAGTAGTTCATTTTGGAGTTATGTGTGGCACTAGATTATCATTTCGAGTGTTTTTAGGTAGCTTTGTAAATTGTTTTTTTTTAAGCTCTGTCACTGGTCTGAACCAGGCTGGCTATGTAAATGGGGTCATAGCTCACCATTCCATCGTAGAGATTGTATAGGCTCTTGGAATGTATGAGGTGACTCCCTATACTATATGTATGTAGAAGGAGGGACCTTGGAAATCTTTTTTTTCCATTTTTTCAATCATGCCCTAGGCGAGCCAATGATGCATGGCTAGGGAATACAGAGCATTGCAAGTGAGTTACAGTGGTTTGAATGCATTAAATGCTTTGACATGAGATTGTGGAGAGGTAGAGTGATGTTTGGAGAAGACCCAAACTGAAGGAGAGGATTGGTGAATATTTTTAGTGCCAAGAATCCAAATCCTTATGCATACTGTCCTAATGCCTTGAAACCCTTAATTTTAGGCATGATTATAGCTTCCTGGTGTATAGACAATTTGGGGAGTGGAGACCAGTAAAATATTGAAGGGTTCCATAAAGGGTGTCTAGAAATGGGATTTGTTTAGGTAATATTTGAGAGAGTTTAAAGATATAAGAAAAAAGGTAACCAAATAGGCCTAATTGCTTGTAGCCCTATTTGGGTGTTTTTGAAGGCAAATCTTGAACTCGATTAGATTTTCATTGCAAAGTTTGGTTGTAAGTGTTGGATTGGATCCAAATGATATGATAAAAGCCTATCTCTCCATAGGTGATGGATTTGGTAACATTTTGTCTCAATTGGTACTAGAGGTGCCATAAGACCTCCATGGGCAATATGATGAATGTTACAATTTCCTAATTGGTGTCTACAAGTTGAAAGGAGAAGGATCTTGTGTGAAGAATTCTTGGGAGATTAGGGTTAGGCAAGAACCCTAATAGGTAAAATAAGTGACCAATAGGATACCCTAGAGGTAGATAGGGTACAAAGAAAGACTTGTAGCTACATGAGATTGGTATCAGAGCTTAGAAAAAGACTTGGGAAAATAGTGTATGCCTGCAACTACTAGTGAATCAATAGGAGAGTCAAGCATGGTGACTAATGTAGAGATAGCTAAAGAGGTGGATGAGAAAAGGAGAAGAATAGACTCCTTGAGTAATCCTTAGAAGGAATGAAGATAAGGCTAGAAGAAGTTGCTAATGAAGCTAGGGATAAAGATGTTTAAAGTAATGATAGGGGTAAAAAGATTGCTGAGGAAGACATTATCCTTGAACCAAAACCTGTCTTGAATGAATAACCCTTTCTAAAAGCCATAAAATCCCTAGGAGGGAAAGAATTGGAGGGAATTCCACTTTTTAGCGGGAAGATGGACATTGAAGTAGTGATGGATTCGATTGAAGGAACGGATAACCATTTTGAGTGTGAAGGTGTGATAGAGGCACAGAAGCTCAAGATGGCCAAGTCAAGACTCAGAGGTTTAGCACTAACATGGTGGAAGTATCTTCAAGATGAGAGGATTAGAGTGGGTAAGCGGCCTATATCCAATTGGAATTCCATGGTGACCAAGCTAAAAGAAAACTATTTTCCAGAGGACTATGAGATTCAACTCCACAGGAAGAGGCAAAATATGAAACAAAAAGACATGGATGTGGCCTCTTATATAGAGGATTTTTAGAGATTGTGTCTTAGATCCAAGCAACAAGAAGAAGAATCAATCAAGGTTTCAAGGTACTTGGGTGGATTGAAATGGAACATCCAAGAAGTGATTAGTCTATGGACACCAACTACAGTTCAAAGGTGTCATCAATTAGCTCTAAAGGTGGACAAAAAGAATAGAAAGAAAGGTGATTCTAAATTCAAAAATAGAGGTAGGGGAAGAGATCAATGGGGTCAAAGAGGTGGTTATCAAGGCAGAGGAAGTGAGAAAAGAAACAAAGGTGAAACAAAATTGACTAAGCATAGAAATGAAACCATTCCAAGAGGGGGTTATACTAGAGGTAGGGGTAATCAAGGAGGCCCTAGCAGAGGAAGAGGAGGTAGAAGTAACTCATACTTTGCAAGTATGAAGTGTTACAACTGTGGTCAATTAGGCCATCCAACATATAGATGCCCTGAGAATCCTACTACATCTAATCATGAAAAGAGAGTGGCCTATGCTCATGAGGACACTTTAAGTGTCAAGGAACCTGAGATTGATCATCTAGATTCAGAGATGGGTGAAAATATAATGTTTAGGAGAGTGTTGATAAGGCAACCAGTCAAGGATGAGCCTAAACATAGGAGGGCTTTGTTTAGGATAAGATGCAAGATCCTTGGCAAATTTTGTAAGGTGATTGTGAATTCAAGCTCCACAGATAACATCATATCAGAGGAGGCAGTGGATAAACTCAAGTTAACCAAAGTACCCCATGTAAATCCATACAAGGTGACATGGCTCAATAAAGGCCAAACTATATTGGTCAATGAACACACATGGGTTGAGTTTTCTATAGTAGGTTATAAGGAATAATTGCTTTATGACATCTTACCCATGGATGATTGTCATTTTATATTTGGAAGGCCCTGGAAATATGACAATGGAGCAGTGTATGATGGGAAAGAGAATTCCATAACATTCAAGAAAGGAGGCAGAACTTTCAAGATTCAGTCTTTGTTGGAAGAGGATGAGCCACAACCCAAGACCCCTAGCATTTTGTTGTGTAGTGGAAAGGAGTTTGTGAAAAATCTTAAGGATGAGGAAAATGAAGGATATGCTATTTTTCTAAAGCCCAAGGAAGAGGAGAAATCTTTCAAGGAACCCTTACCATCAGTGATTCAAGAATGACTCGTGAAGTACAAAGATATAGTAAGTGATGGCACTCCTACAACCTTACCTCCTAGAAGAGTGATAAGCCATCAGATAGAATTTGTCCTTGGTGCATCTTTTCCTAATAAGGTAGCTTATAATCTCACCCCTGATCAAAATTTGGAAGTGGCAAGGAAAGTGCAAGAACTCTTGGATCAAGGCTTGATCAAGAAGAGTATAATCCCATGTGTAGTCCCGGTTGTATTGGCATACAAGAAGGGAGGAAAATGGAGAATTTGCACATATTCAAGGCCTATAAACATAATTAAAATAAGGTATAGGTTCCCCATACCTAGGATTGAGGATCTCATGGATTTCCTTGGAGGGGCAATGCATTTCTCTAAGCTTTATTTGAAAAGTGGTTATCACCAAATCAGGGTGAAAGAGGGAGATGAATTGAAAATGACATTCAAGACAACAGAGGGGTTGTATGAGTGGCTTGTGATGTCATTTGGTCTCACAAATGCTCTGAGCACATTCATGAGGCTCATGAATGAAGTGCTCAAGGAATTCATAGGGAAGTTTGTAGTTGTATATCTTGATGATATACTGATATTTAGCAAAATGAGGGAGGAGCATATCAAGCATGTGGAGACTGTATTGCAGAGATTACATGAAGAGAAATTGGCTATCAATCTTGAGAAGTGTTAATTATTAAAGAAAGAACTTGTGTACTTGGGCTTTGTAGTGTCCAAGAGGTCCTTAAAGATGGATCAAGATAAAGTTGCAACTATCCTCAACTAGCCACCACCTACCATAGCAACTGAGGTAAGAAGTTTCCATGGGTTAGCCCAGTTTTATAGGAAATTTATTAGAAATTTTAGTGGTATTTGTGGAACATTGTTAGATACCATCAAGGGTGGGGTAAAAACTAAGTTTAGGTGGACCTTAGAAGCTGAGCAAGCCTTTGAGATGTTTAAGAAACAAGTAGCCACACAACCTATCCTAAAGTTACCTAGTTTTGAAAATATGTTTACCATTGAGTGTGACGCAAGTGGTATGATAGTAGGGGGTGTGTTAAGCCAAGAAGGTAGGCCAGTAGCCTTCTTCAATGAAAAATTGAATGAAGCCAAGAAGAAATATTCTTCTTATGACTTGGAATTGTATGCCTTTGTTCATTCCCTTAGGAATCAGAGGCATTACTTGTTACCCAAGGAGTTTGTTGTGTTTACTGACAACCAAGCCCTTAGTTATATAAATACTCAGGATAAACTAAGCAATGGACATCTAAAATGGATGGAGTACTTACAAGTATTCACTTTTACAATTTAGCACAAGAAGGGGAAATTAAACAAGGTTGCAAATGCACTAAGTAGAGGATTGTTGATAGTCCAAGAAGTTCAATTGAATAACATTGGAATTGAAATTTTAAAAGATCTCTAATAGGAAGATGAGGACTTTGGTGAAGCTTACAAGGCGTGTACTGATTTTTAGAATCATTTCCATAGCAAGTTTTATGATTTTACTTTGCAAAATGGATTTTTATTTAAGGGTAATTAGTTTTGTGTGCAAAGGGGTTGAATGAGAGAGAAACTCATACAGGAGAAGCCTAATTGATGTTTGAGTGGTCATTTTGGTATGAAAAGACTTTGGAACTTGTACATAGATTTTACCATTGGCCAAAATTGATAAGGGATGTGACTAGATATGTTGAGCAATGTGTAGTGTGCATGAAAGCTAAAGGAGGAATGAGAAATGCAAGTTTATACCAACCTTTACCAGTCCCACATAAGCCATGGGAGTGTGTGAGGATAGACTTCATAGTGTGTCTACCCAAGACTAAGCAAGGATATGACAACATCTATGAGGTGGCAGATAGATTTAGTAAAATGGGTCACTTCATACCCTGCAAGACTACTCATGATTCTAGCCATATAGCATATTTTCTCTTTAAGGAGATTGTGAGATTCCATGGTTTTACCTCAAGTATTGTATCAGATAAGGATGTGAAATTCATGAGCCATTTTTGGAAAGCATTGTGGAATAGATTAGGTACTAATCTCTCATTTGGTTCAGCCTACCATCCTCAGATAGATGGCCAAACTAAGGTCGTCAATAGAGTGTTAGGTAACCTATTGAGGTTCCTATCTAAGGAGTATGGAAAGACATGGGATGTGGTCATTCTCCAAGCAGAGTATTCTTACAATGATTGCAATAACATAACAACAGGGAGAAGCCCATTTGAGGTGGTTTATGGGATGCACCCAAGGGGTGTGTGTGAGCTTAGGGATCTTGGTGGCATGGAGTATAGGAGTGGTCATTATTAGGAATTCACTCAAACCATGAAGGAGATCCAAGATAAAGTCAAGAAGACAATACAAGATAGTACACAAAAGTTGAAGGCCAAACAAGATGAAAAGAGGAGATATATTTAGTTTGAGGTGGGTGATTATGTGATGGTTCACTTGAACAAATCTAGCTTCCATAAAGGTATGTCTACTAAAATTTAGATGAAGAGGGTAGGACCTGGCAAGATCATAGCCAAATATGGGTCTAATGCATACAAAATAGACTTACCTTCAGATTTGAGCATATCTCCTATTTTTAATGTTCAAGACTTGATCAAATTCAAAGGGCCTATTAGATTTTTTCTTGTAGCACAACCTTGATGTGACAGTATACTTATGTACTTGAAATAAAAACTCCTATTTCATTAAAAAGGAAAGGCTAATTGATTAGGGTATTAGATAATATCTAGGGATACCTATTATCACCTCCTTCTTTTTTGAGATTCACTGGCTCAGGCAGGTATTACCTATGTATGATTACTGATTTGCAGTATCTTTTAAGTGGATTATCTTCTTACTGAAATGCTAAAATGTATTTTAATGGATCAACAAGTAAATGACTGTGCAAAAGACCATGAATACCCTGATACAAAGCTTGATGACCCATACTAGTATCTTAACAACAACAATTAGTAAGGTAATACAGATTCTCATTCTTCTTCTTTTTTTGTTTTTATGAACCCTAGGAAGGATAACCTAATTTGATTCTCTCTTAAAGGAATCAGCAAACTGAATTGTATTCCTCTGAAACACAATTACTTGAATGGAATATATATTGAAATATGAATGATTTGATAATTTAAAATATTGGTTGGAAAATGATCAATCACTTAGCCAACTACAAAACCAGTGCCTTAACCTTGGGCTATGAGTCGATATCTCGTATAACTCCATAGTAAGGTGATTTAACAAAACATATGCAAACAAAGATAAAATGCCTTACAAATTATCCTCTCTCTAAAACCATATCATCTAATCCTTAAACTATTGCTAAGCTCTCTAGGGTCACTTGAAATAATTAATCTTTCCTTTAAGGAGCTAACAAATGACTGCACAACCACCTTGTGATCAGTATGCCTAAATGCCTTACAAATAAACATACAAGAGAAATAACAGTAATGAAAAGAGAAAATCAAAGATGTAGAATAGAGATTGCAAATATTTCTATTAATGTCTTAGAGATTCAAATAAATATAGATATACAAATAATACAAAGGCTCTGACAAATTTTAGTTTTCTTCCTTGTAATATATTTCATTGATTTTCAATTACAACTTCCAACCCTTTTTTTCAACTTTTTCAAAATGATAGAAGAGAACTATTTATATGCCTAAACCATCTTGGAATCCTTAAAATAAGGATGCTACAAGCTTTAGATTGTTTAGGAAACCTAAGCCTAAAAACAAGAAAAGACAAAATACAAGAAAACACCAAGCGGTGGGAAGACAAAACTAAAGAATAAGATTTGATCTTTCTTTGTATTTTCTGTGGATGTCGGCACCTTTGTCTGAATATGTTCAAGATAGCATATGATAGTTGAAATAAGATCTAGTGACCTCCAATATAGGCTAACTTACACTAATCTCTTTAATATTTTGAACCTTCATGTGCTCATAGAACACGTGCCATATGTCCTTTCACTCTTCATCCATGATGTCTAGGTCCACTATAACAAGATTTTTATTCTTGGGTTTGGTCATGATATCTCATGCTGTCAAATCTTCCTCTTTAGGCCACTCAAAATTCTGAATACTCTCAAGTTAAGCCTTCTGCCTTTCCCACCAAGCATTTGTTATGCTTTTCACATCTAAGATGAATTTATTGCAATCTATCTCTACCTTTATTGCTTCATCCAAAATTTTATTGTACCTCTCCATATCTAATTCTCCTTGATCAGATATGTATATATCCTTATTGGGAAACACATTATCAAATTATGATCCCCATAGCCCTAATGGCTTAATTTGATTATCCTCGGTTCTGATGGGAGGTATAAACCTGCTATAACCTACCCCAAACATATTCAACCTTGCCTCAATTTGATTTTCTTTTCATTTAAAGAAGGAAAATGTGGCCCTAATCTTCTCTATCTCTGTACCAACCAATGTTACTATTTCTGGCAAATCTGACCTTAATGGTTGCACAGATGCCAACCTATCAAAAAGTGTTTTCCTACCAGACCAGGTTGAATAGTATGGATTCAAAATTGATATAAAATTAGTGACCTCTACTTGTAGGCCTAGAAACTTCCCATAAGATCCATACACCACATCAATCTTATCTTTGATGGTGTCTATTTTGTGATACAAAATTGAATTCAATGCTCCCAAAACAACACTATTGTGCTCTCTGATCTCTAGCTCTATTTTAGTAGCTATTTCATATGTATCCTCTGTTTCAATCTCAATATCCATTACCTCTTCAGGCTTAGTAGGGATAGGCTCTGTTACATTTAGAAATTGTTGGGTAAGCTCAGCTATGAGCTTCTCTTTCTCTTCGATCTTTATCAATCCTAGATCTCTATCCTTAACAATGTCACTAGTGATTCACTAGTATCACTAGTTAGTTTATGTAATTTTTCTGACATTTGAACTGGTTTTGCCTCATTGAGTTGGGAAAAGTGAGTTAGCACTTGGGATATTTCCAAATCCCCTATATTCTAGATTGTCCAGATGATTGTATTACCTTCCACCTTCTCCTAAATATTTAGAAGGGATGGCTTTTTATCTTTATGAGCTAAGATCCACATTGCAAGTGCCTGGGATTTAGGGTTATATCCAAACCCTCTTATTATATCCCCAACCTAAGTTTTTTATGACAATTTGACATCAGGTTGTTTTCTTATTTGATCTATTATAAAGGCTGAAGATTGGTCCCAGCCTTCCACTAATAACACCCCACTAGCCTTGACCAGTTGACTTTCTTTCTATGGTGTGATTTTCTTGGATTTAGGATCATAATCCTGCAATGTCTATAGAGCCTCTTGGGTGACTGGGTCACCACCTGCCAATTGCAACTAATTTACAACCTATTTTTTCTTATTCCAGATGAGGAAATCTTTGAATTCCTTTGTTTTTATGAATTTGTCATCCTTCAAGAATTCCTCTTGATGTATCAACCTCTCATCTATACAGGTCCTAAGAGGTAGCTCCTCTTCTTCTTCTGAATCCTTTTGCAATTTTTTTCTTTCCCTGATCATTTTTCTCAGTAAGTGATCATAAGGCCTATTCCCAATTAGAAGGGAAACAAATTTGTCTATTCTTTTCCCCTTCCTCTGAGAAGGTGCCCCTGTTTCCACTCTCTATTTCTTTTGTGGGGGTTCATTTGTACTTCTTTCTCAGGGACCTCAGTTAGGTCAATGATATTCACTTCTTCAGCTGCCTGCTCTTCAGCAATTGCTTAATCAACTGGAGGGGGCTAGGTTCATATTATTCATCACTATCATAATCATACTCTGATGATGAGTTCCCTTTGTGGCATTTCTCTGGAACCACTAGTGCATCTTCTAGTTGATTACAGAGGAGAGTGTGAGAGTTGATCATGGCTTCTAACCTTTTCAAATAAGGCATATCAGGGAAGAACCTTCCAAATTTTAGACCTTTTCTCTTCACTTGCTTCTCCAAATCCATTAGTTCATTGAACTTTGATGCTCTCTTGTCAACCTCCTCATCCTCCAAAATATTTCTTATTAAATTTTCTTCCATGCATTGTTCATGGTCCTTGGTGTAGGGGATGGTAGGTGTCAGCAAATTTTTGGCACTAAGGATAAATCCTTCTATATCAACATATCTGTGTAAGGCTACATTCATCCTATAATGACTTAAACAATTATTTAAAAGGTCCAATGCCCCTTTTCCAATAAATTTTGAACTGCCTAGGGGTAAATGTACCCTTCTTGTGTGATGTTAGATGCTCTTTGTCTGTCAAAATGAGCTGCCTGATGAATTCTATTGCCGCTATCCTTGGTGGCACATGGAATGGTAATATATGTAGAGGGTGGGCAAAACCATAGACCTTCATTATTGTGAATTTCTTCTCATATTAAAAATCCTCCCAGTTGTGGTCTCCTGGCCATTTGTTAAGATATTGGCATGGCCTCAATAATTGTATTACCTTGACAGGCAACCTAGTTTTCTCAACACCTAGGAACTGAAGAATTGGATATACTATCCAATTTTCAAAATCACAAAACTCCTATTCTCTGGATTTTTAGTTCCATACTCTAAGCCAAAATTGAACAGGGTTAGGCTGGTTGTGATGAAAGCTTTGTGGCTGTAAATATTGACAGTTCATGAGTGAGGAGTTGTAGTACAGGATCAAATGCATAAGGACTTAATAATGCATAAAATTAGGGTGATCCTTTTTAATTTATATATCTATGAACCCCTGGTGCATTTGATCTATAATATATTGGACATAGTCATAGTTAGAGGTGGTATGGAGGCTTTGCATGTCTAGTACCATCATCAAAATTTGAGGTAATTCTTTCTACTCTTGCATCTTTTCCCAGCACTCTGCATAGTGCATATGATATGTATTTTATGTAGAAATCCAGGTCCTTATAAAAACATGGGGCTGCTCCTTGCATAGGTGCTATGTAGGTTTTCATTTTCTTAGAACATGATGTTCCTTTATCAATTTGGAAACAATTCCAGACTCTCTAGTATACCTATTCTCTAGGTTCTTCAAGTTTATCTCAGTAGTCATAGGGTAGTACACATTGAAGGCCTTCATGAAAGAATTTCAGTCCAAGGGAAGTAGGGGTTTCCCATCATCCCTCTTAATTGTTTTGGTCAAGGTATCATACCTCCTGGCCAATTCTAAAATTAAATCAACATCTACAAAGATGTCAGGAACTATTAACCTGGCTAATCCACAAGTCCAAGGATTTGAAAAAGGCATGGGTTCATTACTATTGTTAAAGAAATAATTAAACAATGAATACCCTAATGAACCCAGAGTTTTTGTATCCCTAATGTAAGACATATCATCAATTAGGACTTCAACACTAACCTTTCTATTATGGCTCGAGCTTGGAAGCAAAGTGAGAAAATCATTTGAATAATTTCTCTTTCCTTTTGATTCATCATTAACATCATCACTTCTCCCATTGGTGGACACCATACTCTGTGCTTGACTCATTTTCCCCTTCTATTCTATTCACAACACTTTATCACCAATATTGAAACAAAACTTCTCAAAACCTTCACCACAAGCTGTCAAATACTTTGTAATCTGCAATCTACTCACTGAAAACACTGCAAATCACAATCCCTGTTGAATTCTGAATCAAGAAATCACCTTTTTGAATCACTTGCTACTTGATAATTTAATTCTTTCTCAGAAAATACTAAAATCTCTTTAAAAACTCTTCACTCTGAGAAATTGGAAGCTGGTAAAAATAAAATGATAATAGACATGATTACTTATAACTAATAATTCAATGTAGATGTCTCTTCAAACTGGTAAACTTACAATTTTTTCATTTTTGCCATTAGTTTCATGCACTGTGACATCAATTCTGGTTCTAGCCGTGGCATTTAAACTGTCAAGTAATCAATTTTTGATGAGTGCTTTTGCATATAAAAACCTTATAAAATTCAAAAAGAGATCAAAATCAGATTTGATTGGCTACATTAAATCATATTACAGCTACTTTTCCATCTATCAAAATCTGTGTAATCTTATTGGTCAGCAACTGTCCATGATGGCACCAAAGAAAAGTCTTTATTTAACTCTGGTTTATTTCTAGCGACCTAGTGACTGAGTGATCTCCTTGTCGCTTGATAATTTTGCTAACTGCAGTTTCTTACTGAGACTTAGCGATTTTCATAGGATCAAACTCATGATCAATGGTTATCTCCATGTCACCTGATCTTTTAACTTAACCTTTCTTCTTATGGAGACATCACGACTAAGCCTTTTCTTAACCTCTCTTCAAACTCGGGTCACATCTGGAGACTTGGCAAATTTTTTTTCTCTATGTCACGGAACCAACCCCGTAACTCATGTTTTATCTGAAGACCTCATGACTAATAATTTTAGTCTCTTTATTGCTTGATTACTTTATCTTTATAATCTTTATCTGGAGACAACGTGAATTTCGTTGATTTGGATTTCCTCTGTATCTGACGGTTGTCGTTAAGTCTCATAATCTTCATTACAAACCCTAATCTTTCATGAGACTTAGCAAAAAATGGACACATTTCTAACTTTTCCTTCTTTTCTCTTAATCACCAGATCTTTCTTGACTTTTCAGCTCTACACCATAACCATGCAACTACTGTCCAATCTGGCTTCCATCTAATAGTTGTTGATGAATCTCTTGATTTTTGAATTTACTCATCTTTGTTGGAAAGTTGCCTTCCTGAGGATGCATGAATCATTTTTGTGTTGTCATCATGGCAACAAAGTCATGTTTAGTTTCTGTCATGAAAGAAAAAATGACTAAGTATGGAAAATAGGGCAGATAGAGATACTCAGCGATCAGCACATCAACACATGTGCGAGAGATCGAGTCAGCATATGTGCATTCAAATATATGTTGTATGACACATGTACATGCTACATCCATACATGGATAGTATGGAACAACAATACAACAAAGTTACAGGCAGATCAGTAGACCAACAGTCCAGAAGATAGAGCATGGAAGATGACTACTGTTTTGATCAGCGTGAATTATTTTGTAATGTAATGGATAAGCGCCTTTGGTTCTATGTTTGTAATGATGTAATTAAAATTTTAGTAAACATGCTTGAGCTGACTTGTTCGGAAGCGTTGTATATTTTGTTTTAGGGCCGACTAGTGTTTTGTTTTGGGTCGCGCCTATTTAGATATAAACATATAAGTATGTAATGTAAAGTTATGTTACAAGCATCAATTATTATGTAAGAGGAAGATACAAAAGTGTAGTACAATGAAGTCAGTATATGATATATCTCTTTAAGAGAGTAAGAGCATTCACGCATACACGAAACTGATCAGATAGCCGTGTCATCACACCAGTTCATTTTGATATAGTGTATATCATCTTTCAGAAGGTTGTAGCCTTCATCCTATTGGGAAGTGAGCCTAGGAAGTGAGCCATATACATTTAATAGGGTTTTGTAAATGACTCCTAACAGGGTCAGACCTTTAACCAGGTCATTATACTCAAATTGTAAAGACTACTTCTAACAGGGAAAAGGAACTTTAATAGGTTCATTATACCTAGTACAATATTTGTGGGTACTAATTCCCACCATGGTTTTCCTCTGATCAAGGTTTCCCCATAATCATATCATGTGTTATGATTTCTTATGTTAAGCTTCATTCTATGTATGTTTGATTTATGTTTAAGTTGCTGAAAAGTAATTAATAAACAAACACTAATTCACCCCCCCTCTCAATGTTTCTAACAATTGGTATTAGAGCTCTGGTCCTCAGCAAATAATTTTAACCACTTGAGGAGATCATGGACTCAGTAGAAGAAAAATATTTTAAAAATAATCTTGAAGCAGCTCTTCAAGATCTTGATAGATCTGAAAAAGAAAATGAAGAACTTAGACTAAAAGTTGATGGCTCACAAATTTTTATCAAGAAACTAAGAAAAGATTTGAAAGATTGTTCTACAAGTGACTTAGAGAAAATGATCAAAAAGCTCAATGAAGAGAATGTGTCTCTGAAAGATAAAGTTGAGAATCTAGATGAAAAGCTCACAGACAGCCAAATTGCTATTGAAGAAAAGATCAAAGAAAGAAAACAACTAGATGATGAACTTTTAAAAGCAAACATGAAAGTTCTGGATTTGGAAAACATAAAAAAGAAGTTGGAATCTAAATTAACAGAAGAAAAGGATAAGATTGATAAACTCCACACAAGTTCTGATTCGCTTCAATCTCAGCTCAATGTACAAAAGAAAAAAGGTGACACTACTGGTCTTGGATTCAATATAACACAAACTGAAGTCAATTCATTACAAGAAAGAGAGAAACCTCATGAAGCATCTTCAGAAGCAAGGAAAGTTGAAAATTTTGAAGAGATTAAAGAAGATCTACCTAAAAGGGAAATCAAGCAAGTTAACAAAACTTGTTATGCATGTAACAAACATGGTCATTTGGCAAGAGATTTCAAAGAGGTAAGACCCTTTAATGGTTATTGTTTCTCTTGTAATAAATTTGGTCACAGGGCTATACATTGCTAAACAAATCAAAGAAATCAGTGACAACAGAATCAAAGAAGAATGAATCAAAACAATAAGAGAAATCAACCTCAAAATAATCTGCAGAACACTACATGTCAGATATGTAACTACAATGGACACACAACAAAGTAATGCAACATGATGAACAAGAGCATCAGACCTCCTATCATTTGTCACACATGTGAAAAGGCTGGACACATCTCAAGGTTTTGTAGATCCAAAACTCAAAAGAAAGAGGATCCTAAGAAATCACTATTTGAAGAGAAAGGAGAAGTTAAGTTTGTTCAAGCAAATGAAGATTCAAGAAAAATT
>MU223748.1:2954016-2974337 GCA_018584345.1 Thuja plicata
AGAGCAATACTCAAAATAGCCTTGCACTCCATGCCTAGGGAGCTCTAAACCAATTTCTCAAGGTTTCCAATCCATGGATCCTCTTGGAAGAAATGGTTTAGAGAAGTGCACCACTTGAGTGTGTACAGAGATATAAATAGAACTCCTACTCCTGAGCCTTCTCTAGAACAAGCTCCATCAAAGTACATCTGCCATAAACCATCATTTTGTGTAGATAACTCCTTCACCAAAGGATCAATATTTTCACACTGGTCATCACTCCTTTTTATTCTTAAATTTTCCATGTCAATGTCAACATAATAATTAATGTCAGTGTCTTCATGCCACTCAATCATATGAGGTTTTCTTCCTTCTCTAGACACTTTGACATTATTTCCAGCAATATTGAATGTAGCATAGGATAAATCACATTGTATACTACCTCCCATTGAAGCACTCCACTTTCTTGATAATAGCATACCATAATGTGGTGGAATGTCAAAAACAAGTACACTCATTGTTAAAACTATATCAAGGCATACAACTAGCTTATAATGCATAGATTGAATAGTACCAATAACCGAGACTTCTCTAGAATCCATTTCTTGACACCTCCCATGAGGAGCATCAAATTGTAATCCCAAACTGGTAATCCCATGGATTTCATGATTTCTACTGGCATAACAGTATTTGAAGCTCTTGAATCTATCATAGAATTTTTTAGCTTCTTACCATTAATCACCAATGTTAAAAAAATTGGATCAGCAACTTTTGGAGAAGTAGTTGTATTTAGAAAAATTTGAGGAATCTTAGATATCATCACTTCAGGGTCTTTTCCCTTGTTTTTTGTTTTATTTTCAATATACTTTGCATTTTGAGTTTTTACTGAGGGCGCACTATTTGACACTGATAAAACTTTCTCTTTGTGTTCTTTTATTTTCATCATCTCAAGGAATGGGACCTTAACTGTCATTTGAGATAAGCACTATCCCATGTCTATTGGAGTAAATTTTTCACCTGAGGCTTTTGGTTTTTCCACAATGATTTTATTTTCCTCTTATGCACAACAGATTCTTCCCTCTTAGATTTTTTATTTTCCACTTTAGGGGAAGAAGAACTTGCCTCTAGTTCTTTAGCCTTTTCTATATGTACATCTTTTTTCTCACTAGGTTTTTTTAATACCTTGACCTTAGGTCTATTTTCATTTTCCCTGGCTCCATCCTTTTTAGGTACATATTTGGCATCTATTTTGTTTTCTTTTATAAAAATTCCTGATGGTTGACTACCAGCATTACCCACCACCCTATTTCTGAGGTGATAGTTGTTCCTAGCTTTGTTCACTAAATCATCAGTGATTCTTTCTTTTTCCTCATCAGAGGCTTTTCTCACTACTGGAGGTTCCTAACTATTTTGAGCATGACACCTTATTTGGTCATCCCTTTCTTCTTCCTCACTATCAGAAAAGACTTGCTGCTAGTGAACTTTCAGATTTCCTTGCGAGCCATGTATGTTTTGATTCTCAATTTCTTCATTAAATCCATATCATGACAAGAATATGCATTATTCATATTATAATCACATGTGTCATATTCTTCCTTATCTTTCTCATCATTTGATTTTAAATCCAAAGAAACAACACCAAAGTCAGGATTGTGTGGTTCCTCATAGGCCTCACACTAGAAGTCACCATTGCACATATGAATAGCATTTTTATGTAAAGGATCACAGGTCCTATTCTTAGTTTTCTCTTTTCTAAGTGGAGCAATAGGTTTACCATCCTTAAATTGGGTACCACAAGGGTAATTTTGCATCCTATTTTGTGGATTGTAATTGTTATTATAGGATGGCTTATTGTTTTGTGGAGCCATATACTCTCTTTATTCAAGTTCCTTTTGATTGCTTCTATTAAAGCATGGATCCTATCTTTTACCCAACATCCCTGATATCCTTGTATTCATTTCTATGTTCACAACTATTTTATAGGCCTATGTTAAAGTCCTAGGATTTTTATCCCTTAATGCATAGCCCATATTTGAATCAAAGGCATTAAGATAAGTAGCTAGACATACCTTCTAATCCAGCTTCATCTTTTGAAATAGCTTGTGCATAGCTCGTTGAAATCTTGTATTGAACTCTATCACCTCTTCATTTGAGTTCTTCCTTATGTTGTTAAACTTATTAAGCAAAAAACCTTCATTAGTCTTGTCACCATACTGATCCTTGAAAAGATCAATCAGTTCATCCATAGTTCCTACAAAACCATGAGATAAGCTCCTAAACCATTCCCTAGCATCTTCTACTAGAGATTGTACAAATAAATTCATAAGCACATCTTCATGATTGATATTTAAATCATCTATAATATGAAAGAATTTTCTCAAATGTTCTTCACAGGTGACAACATTATTACTTGAAAATTTTGGGAGCTTCTCTCCCATATCTTCTGGTATCACATTAGGATAACTTGGAATTCCAAAGAAAGAAAATTGCTTATACCTTTTTGCAGGAAGAGGCCTCCTTTGAAATCTGGCATTCTCCTTGGGAGCAGAAAATTTACTATGGCCTTTGAAAGAAGAAGCCTTATTTTTTGATGTTGAAGGGTGCTCTGTATCAACAAAAGAAAATGTAGTTGACTGCAATAAGTCAATTTTTCATTTCATTTCAATGGTAGCAGCTTCTGCTTCAGCCATTTCTAACATCTTAGCCATAGTTTCTTTTTCTCTTCTAATTTTTTCAAGGTCAATGTCTAATTTGGACATTTTCTCTATCAGGTTCCTCTGAGTTTTAGGCTTCTCAACTTCCCTTTCCATAACTTTACTCTTTCCTTTATATTTGAATTCTTGAGAACCTAATTTTTTGTGGGTATTGGGAATCTCTTGGTCTCTCCGAGACCTCTCTATATTCCTTGGAGCTTGACGTCTTAATGTTCTTTTCCTAATTTTATCAACATCTTACTGCTCATGTTTTTTCTTCTTAAGTTCTCTTTCCCTTTTCATCTGTTGAATAAGGGAAAGATGTTTTAGGAGGAGTCTTTCTTCCTCTGCAAGCTCATCAGAAGGAAGTTCTTCAGAATTTTAACTAATTGTCTATGTTCCTTCTCTCTCACTAGAAATTCTAGTGACTACATAAGTGTCTAGTCCAAGACTTGGGGCTTGGGCTTCTAAATATTCTGAGGCGCTCTCTTCTTGACTAGACTGGTTATTAATTTTCCTCCTAGTGCTATTCTCTTCACTTCTTGGAGGAGAATCATTGATACTTGCTTCATTTTTATTCTGCCTCCAAGACATCCTAGTTTTTGAAGTAGTCAGGATCCCACTATCCAACTCATCTTCTATATTGTTTTTCATTCTAGACCTAGTATTCATATTAAAAATATATCACTTTGAAACTAATCACAAAGATTTCACTTTTAGAGTCACCACCCAAACTTGGCAGTAATGAATACTATTAGAATGACTTAGGTGAATTTTAACTGTAAACTTGATTTATCTTTTGAAACTTAGAGATTCTGAATACTTTAAATCAAGACTTTGCAATCATATCCCCAATGGAGTCATCATTTTGTTAGCTCTTTTTCTTGTAGCACAACCTTGATGTGACAGTATACTTATGTACTTGAAATACAAACTCCTATTTCATACAAAATAAAGGCTAATTGATGAGAGTATTAGATAATATCTGGGATACCTATTATCACCTCCTTTTTTGAGATCCACTGGCTCAGGAAGGTATCACCTATGTATGATTATTGATTGGTAGTATCTTTTAAGTGGATTATCTTCTTACTGAAATGCTAAAATGTCTTTTAATGGATCAACAAGTAAATGACTATGAAAAATACCATGAATACCCTAATACAAAGCTTAATGACCCATACTAGTATCTTGACAACAAAAATTATTAAGGTAATAAGGATTCTCATCCTTCTTCTTTTTTAGTTCTTATGAACCCTAGGAAGGATAACCTAATGTGATTCTCTCTTAAAGGAATCAACAAACTGAATTTTTTTCCTCTGAAACATAATTACTTGAATGGAATGTATATTAAAATATGAATGATTTGATAATTTAAAATATTGGTTGGACAATGATTAATCACTTAGCCAACTATAAAGCCAGTTCCCTAACCTTGCGTTATGAGTCAATATCTGGTATAACTCCATGATAAGGTGATTTAACAAAACATATGCAAACAAAGATAAAATGCCTTACAAATTATCCTCTCTCTACAACTATATCATCAGATCCTTAAACTATTTCTAAGCTCTCTAGGGTCATTTGAAATAATTAATCCTTCCTTGAAGGAGCTGACAAATGACTGCACAACCACCTTGTGATCAGTATGCCTAAATGCCTTACAAATAAACATACAAGAGCAATAAAAATAATGAAAAGAGACAATCAAAGATGAAAAATAGAGATTTCAAATATTTGTATTAATGTCTTAAAGATTCAAATACATATAGATAGACAAATAATACAAAGGCTCAGACAAATTTTAGTAGTTTGCCTTGTAATATATCTCATTGACTTTTAGTTACAACTTCCAACCTTTTTTTCAACCTTTTCAAAATAATAGAAGAGAACTATTTATTTTCCTAAACCATCTTCAAATCCTTAAAATACGGATGCTACAAGCTTCGGATGGTTTAGGAAACCTAACCCTAAAAACAAGAAAAGACAAAAGACAAGAAAACACCAAGCGGTGGGAGGACAAAACTAAAGAATAAGATCTGATCTTTTTTTTGTCTTTTCTGTGGATGTAGGCACCTTTGTCTGTATATGTTCAGGATAGCATCTAATAGTTGAAATAAGATCTAGTGATAGCCAATACAGGCTAACTTACACTAATCTCTTTAAGATTGTTAACCTTCCTATCCTCATAG
Organism: Thuja plicata; assembly: GCA_018584345.1. Lineage (NCBI taxonomy): Eukaryota > Viridiplantae > Streptophyta > Pinopsida > Cupressales > Cupressaceae > Thuja > Thuja plicata. The sequence continues at coordinate 2,958,881 of MU223748.1, forward strand.
AGTAGGTGCCATGTGTCCTTTCACTCTTCATCCATGATGTATAGGTCCACTATAGCAGGATTTTTCTTCTTGTGTTTTCCACCTAGCATCTGTTATGATTTTCACATCTGAGATGAATTTATTGCAATTTATCTCTACCTTTATTGCTTCATCTAGAATTTTATTGTAACTCTCCATATCTAATTCTCCTTGATCAAATATTTATATATCCTTATTGGGAAGCACCATATCAAATTCTGATCCCCATAGCCCTAATGGCTTAATTTGATTATCCTCGGTTCTGATGGGAGGTATAAACCTGCTATAACCTACCCCAAACATATTCAACCTTGCCTCAATTTGATTTTATTTTCCTTTAAAGAAGGACAAGGTGGCCCCAGTCTGCTTTATCTTTGTACCAACCAAAGTTACTATTTTAGGCAAATCTAACCTCAATGGTTGCACAAATGCCAACCTCTCAAAAAGTGTTGTCCTACTAGACCAGGTTGAATAGTATGGATTCAAAATTGATATAAAATTAGTGACCTCTTCTTGTAGGTCTGGAAAATTTCCATAGACTCCATACACCACATCAATCTTATCATTGATGGTGTCTATTTTGTTCTGCAAAATTGAAATTAATGCTCCCAAAACAACACTATTGTGCTCTCTGATCTCTATTTCAGTAGCTTTTTCTCCTGCATCCTGTGTTTGGATCTCAATATCCATTACTTCTTTAGGCTCAGCAGGGGTAGACTCTGTCACATCTAGCAATTTTTGGGTAAGCTCAACTATGAGTTTTTCTTGCTCTTTGATCTTTATCAATCCTAGCTCTCTATCCTTAACAATGTCACTAGTATCACAAGTGAGTTTGTGTAATTTTTCTAACATTTGAACTGATTTTGCCTCATTGAGTTGGGAAAAGTGAGTTAGCACTTGGGATATTTCCAAATCCCCTATATTCTGGACTGTCTAGATGATTTTATTACCTTCCATCTTCTCCTGAATATTTAGAAGGGATAGATTTTGATCTTTAGGAGCTAAGCTACACATTGCAAGTGCCTGGGATTTAGGGTTATATCCAAACCATCTTATTATATCCCCAACCAAAGTTTTTGATGACAATTTGACATCAGGTTTTTTTCTTATTTGATCTATTATAAAAGCTATAGATAGGTCCCAACCTTCCACTAATAACACCCCACTGGCCTTGACTAGTTGCCTTGCTTGCTCTGGTGTGATTTTCTCAGATTCAGGATCATAATCTTACAATGTTGGTAGAGCCTATTGGGTGACTGGGTCACCACCTTCCAATTGCAACTATTTTCCAACCTATTTTTTCTTGTTCCAGATGAGGAAATATTTGAATTCCTTTTTTTTTATGAAGTTTTCATCCTTCAGGAATTCCTCTTGATGTATCAACCTCTCATCTGTACATGTCCTCAGAGGTAGCTCTTCTTCTTCTGCGTCCTTTTGCAATTTTTTGCCTTCCCTAATCTATTTTCTGAGTAAGTGATCATAAGGCATGTTCCCAATTATAAGGGAAGAAACTTTTTCTATTCTTTTCTCCTTCCTCTGATAAGGTTCCCCTTTTTCCACTCTTTGTTTCTTTTGTGGGGGTTCATTTGTCACTTCTTTCTCAGGGACCTCAGTTAGTTCAATGATATTCTCTTCTTCAGCTGCCTGTTGTTCAACAATTTCTTGATTAACTAGAGGGGGCTAGGTTCATATTATTCATCACTATCATCATCACACTCTCATGATTAGTTCCCTTTATGGCCTTTCTCTGGAACCACTAGTGCATCTTCTATCTGATTGCAGAGGAGAGTGTGAGATTTGATCATGGCTTTTAACCTTTTCAAATATGGCATATCAGGGAAGAACCCTCCAAATTTTAGACCTTTTCTCTTCACTTGCCTCTCCAAATCCATAAGTTCATTGAACTTTTATGCTCTCTTGTCAACCTCCTCATCCTCCAAAATATTTCTTATTAAATGTTCTTCCATGCATTGTTCATGGTCCTTGGTGTAGGGGATGGTAGGTGTCAGCAAATTTTTGGCACTAAGGATAAATCCTTCTGTATCAACATATCTTTGTAAAGCTACATTCATCCTATAATGACTTAAACAATTATATACAAGGTCCAATGCCCCCTTTTCCAATAGTAAAATTCTAAATTCTAAACTTCCTAGAGGTAAATGTACCCTTCCTTTGTGATGCTAGATGCTCTTTGTCTGTCAAAATGAGCTTCTTGATGACTTCCATTGTAGCTATCCTTGGTGGCACATGGAATGGTAATACATGTGGAGGGTGGGAACAATCATAGACCCTCATTATTGTGAAGTTCTTCTCATATTAAAAATTCCCCTAGTTGTGGTCTCCTGGCCATTTGTCAATATATTGGCATGGCCTCAATTATTGTATTACCTTGATAGGCAACCTAGTTTTCTCAACACCTAGGCACTGAAGAATTGGATATACTATCTGTATAGTCAGAAAATAGAAGAACTTACATTGTAGACTGGTTTAAAATTTTGAGTAAGTGGTTTGGGGTCATGCCAAGTGCCTTGAATGGGTCTCTGACTTGGATCTAGCTTTTTCCCCTATTCTGCCCCATTTCCCACTTTTCCAGCCTGTTTCAGACATCCAAAACTGAAAACTGAGATGTTTGACCTCACGATCAAAATTGACCTTTCTAGGTCAAGATCGACCTCACCCTTGACCTAGGTCAAGGTCAACCTCACCCATTAACTAGGTAAATTTTGACCTCACCCCTGACCTAGGTAAGGGTTGACCTCAACCTTGACCTAGGGTCCAGATTTTAGGATCTCACAGTTTCCGGATGTCGGTCTTTGAAAAAGTTTAATTCCCACTTTTGGGTCAGCTGTTTTGGGTTTTGAAATGATGATTCCTAAATTATATTTAATATAGTTCCTCTTCTAAGGATATAGGTCTAATGGGGATTTAATTCTCCTATGTCAGCCTCTCTAGAAGATTATGCCCTAGATTTGTATAAAAGGAAGCTTTCTCCTCTCATTTTCTCTAAGACTCTCTAACCACAAAAAATGATCATAAAGCAAGAACCATGAAATCATAAGGAACTTGAAGCAAGAAATAATCCATTGAAGCAATCATCTACTCTCAAACATTCAAGCATTCAAGCATCCGATTCATCAAGGAGATCCATTGGTAGCCATTAAAGGATTCAAGCTCTATGGAGCCCTATTGTTGAAGGTTTCTTCATTCACATTCCTCCAAGCCTCTTCCTCTTCTAAGATCCATTCAAGATTGGTGTTGAAGATTTAAAAGAAATTTATTTGAGACATTAAACATTCTACTTTCTACTTTCTACATTCTTCATTCTACATCCATTTGGTGCATACATACTTGTGGATTCACGGATTCAAATCTGCCATAAGGACTTCTACAAGCAAGGTGAATTTGTTAATTTACTTTGTTTCATTCATGCAATTTCAATTATATTTTAAGGTTAATTCAAAAACTGGGGTTTGACCAAGGCAAACCCCTCCCCCCCAACAAACAAATCTTTTTTTTCTTGCAGATACAGGTTTGGGATTGTGGATTTGAACTCAGATCTGGATACCCTTTTCAACGAACTATCGGGATCCACAAATAGATTTTTTGTCAGACCTATGTAGGTCAAGGTCAAGATTATTGGGTCAGGGGTGACATTTTGGGGTCAAGGTCAATTTTTGGGGTCAAGGGTGACATTTTGGGGTCAAGGTCGAGATTCTAGGGTCAACGTTGACATTTTGGGGTCAAGGTCAAGATTTTTATCAAGGCAGTGTTGGATCAAAAAATGATTTCTGGGTTTTGTTCATCTCTGCATTTCTGTTCTGGGTCATACTTAAAATTTTCCACAAACAGAATATAGACCCCCAAAAATAGAATTCTTTAGATCTTCCCTATCTTAAGGTTAGTACTTTTCTCCTATTCATTTCAATCTTTCTAAATATATCACACATTCCTTTCCATAAAATGGGAATTTAAGACTTTCCTCTTTGCTCTCATTTCCAAATAATTGATTCATTTGTGCCTTGATCCTTTTTGGGTTGCTCAATTTGGATCATTCATTTGTGCATTTTGGGATGGAAGAGGAACATCTTATCTTCCTTCCCCCTATATGCTCAATCATAATAATCCAACACACAACATACATAAAATAAATAATTAAATGTAAAGGTTAAGGAAATACAACACCTAATAATAACCAAAAAATTTCTTCCTTTACATTTCTTCATCTGTGGTACCCATCCCAAACAATACTCTCCATCTCCCAACACCTTAAGAAATAGACTACAAATAGATAGTATTCATATGTCATACCAAGATCTCCCTCCTGAGTAAAGGAAGAAAATTGAACCTCCTATGTAAAGGAACATAAGATAATAATCCTATATGTAATTTTTATATTTTTGGTTCACCTTAAATGTAAAGGAAGAAAATTGATTAGGTGTTTGAATGTGTTTTATTTCCTTAACTTGTACATTTAATTATAATTTATGTATTTTGTGTGTATTGTGATTAAGAATATAGGGGGAAGCAAGATAAGATGTTCCTCTTTTATCCCCAAATGCACAAATGAAAGATCCAAGTTGATTAACCCAAAAGAAGGATCAATGCACAAATGAATCAACCATTTGGAAATGAGAGTAAGGAAGAAGATTTTAAATTCCCATTTTATGGAAAGGAATGAATGTGTGATAGATTTAGAAAGATTGAATGAATAGGAGAAAATTACTAACCTTAAGATATGGCAGATCTGAAGAATGATGTTTTCTGAGGTGTGTACTCAGTTTTTGGAAAGTGTGAAGTATGACACAGAACCAGAACATAGAGACAAACAAAACCCAAAAATATTTTTCTGATCCAACACTGTCTTATGAAAAAGGTCAACCTTGACCCAAAAATGTCACCCTTGGCCCAATAATCTCGACCCTGACATGCACAGGTCTGACAAAAAATCTGTTTGCAGATCCTGATAGTTCACTGAAAAGGGTATCCAGATCTGAGTTCAAATCCATAGTCCCGCACCTATACCTGCAAGAAAAAGAGATTTGTTTGTTCGGGGGGAGAGGTTTTCCTTGGTCAAACCCTGGTTTTGGAATTAACCTCAAATATATAATTGAAATTGCAGAAATAAACAAAATAAATGCATAAGTTCACCTTGCTTGTAAAATTCCTTGTGGAGGATTCGAATCCTTGAATCCACAAGTAGGTATGCACTAATGGATCTAGAATGTAAGATTTCTTCAATCAATTGCTTGTAGATCTCCAACACCAAATCTTGAATGCGTTCTTGAGTAGGAAGAGGCTTGGAAGAAGGTGGATGGATAGATCACCAAAAGGGCACTATGTAGCTTGAATCCTTCAATGGCCTCCCATGGATCTCTTTGATGATGATGGATAGATGCTTTCTTCAATTATTTCTCCTTAAATTTCTTTAACTTTAATTGATAATTCTTCTCACCTAGGCTTGGATAAAGGACTTAGAAGAGCTTCTTGCTTGATTGCTTGTGGTTTAGAGAGTCTTTTTGTGCTTAGATAACTTAGAGAAAATGAGAGAGAAAGGCTTCCTTTTATATGAAACTAGGGCACAATCTTCTAGAGAGGAAGACATAGGAGAATTAAATTCCAATTAGACCCATGCCCCTAGAAGAGTACCTATATTAAATACAATTTAGGATTTGCTGCTTTAGAACCCAAAACATCCAACCCAGAAGCGGGAAAAATGAATTTTTGATGACCTCCAAAAGCCGACAAGCTTCCAGATTTGGAAGGGATACCTAGGTCAAGGTCAAGGTCAAGGTCAAGGTTGACCTTCACCCAGGGGGTCAGAACCCCTGGAAAATGTGCCAGGTGGGATAGAAGGTGCCTGGAGAGGCCCAATCAGGGTCCTAAACAGGCACAAAATTAGGAGATGATGCAAAAATGATGGGACAGTATGATGGTGGTCAAAAAAATCCCCTAAGGAGGGCTAAACATCCTTAACATGGAATTTATTCCATTTTAAGATGATACATTAAGCCCCTGCTTTAGTGAAAGTATGGAAATTGAAAATGCTTTTGGTAAAGTTAGAAGAAAGACTCTGGTGGATCGCAACGAGGTAGAACATCACTAAGTCAAGGACATGAGCCCCTAGACCAAAGATTCTAACTCAAAATACATGCATAAAGATATGGAAGATAAAGAGCAATCAATCATAGAACATACATGACTACATAAGCAGGACAAGAGAAACACTATAGATAACATAGCTTCATGATCTAATCCTACTAGCATGAAAGCGAAAGAGAGAGAAGAGAAAGTGATTATCTCACCTAGTAAGATGACCACCTTACTATGAATAACCAAGGAGGGAGAGCCCAATAGGTTCAGCCATAAACTGTTCTTGTAATTGTAATGTGTCTTCTGACGAATTTTGAAAATATCCATAGATCCACATTCTTGTATCACTATGAATATAAAATAAGTGTCTTTTTCATGATTTAGCAACTTATGTGTGTTACCTTCCAAGGATTTAGCATATTGAAAATTTAAAAGGGTGCATATCTCTTTAGGATTTAGCAACTTATGTGCGTTACCTTTCGACGATTTAGCAAAAATAAAAGTAAAAATGTGTGTCCCTTTAGGATTTAGCAACTTGTGTGCATTACCTTCCTAGGATTTAGTAAAAATAAAAGTAAAAATGCGTGTCTCTTCAGGATTTAGCAACTTATGTGTGTTACCTTTTGAGGATTTAGCATGCTGCAAAATGTAAATTAATGTAAACTATAGTACAAGGGAGACCCTATATATGCCCCCCTCCTTATCATGACTACCCAATAGGTAGGATAAGGAAGAGAAAGAGGATACCTACTTCACAAGGTAAGGAGATATCTAGCTTAACAACAAAGTATACCATATTCTTAGCGAAGAGCCTTGACCCTTACATCCAAGAACATAGATAATCATGAAATGGATATGTCACTTATGGAAAAAGGATCCTCAAAAGGGAAGAGATATTATCATCAAGACCCTCACCATAAAGGAGTGCTTAGGATAAAATGTCATCTTCTAAAGAAAAGAGGGAACAAAGATTCAATCATCAAGCCCCATGTAATCAAGAGGAAGAGGAATCTCGGAATGAAGGAATAAAAATCTAACCCAAAGCAAGAGAAATAATTTATACATAACATAATTTGCAAAATAAAGAAGAGGTGATGACCTAGGACAATCACCTCTTACATAAGAGGGTATCCATAGTTAAAACATACATCTTTATAAGGAAATAATGTTATATGATAAACAAATACTACTATGCTAAGGAAAGTAAATCCTTAGATAGAGGAAGGAGGAAAGTACCTTTCCCCCCAGGTGTGTAGGAAAGGGATATATCAAATTATATCAAGAGATTTTATAGCAAAGAGATATATTTACAAAGAAAATGTCCTAGAAAAGATATCATGAGTGATTATAAAGATTTATAAGGATAGAATATAAAAAGAATAACCAATTAAACTCAAAAAAAAAATACATGATAAGAGAAAAATGGATCCTAGAAGACTGGAATAAAATACCTCTTTCCCCCTAGTGAAGAGACAAGAGGAAAAATTCAATCTAACTTGTAGAGGAATGAGGGGAATGCCCTATATCAAAATTATGAAGAAATTGTAATACTGCACGGGAATGAGATATAATTCCCAAGGAAGCTCTTTCTCTAACATATAGCTTGAAATGAATACAATCAACAAGTAAATGTTTATTACTATAATGAAAATGACATTTATATTTAGAGAGACCATTTCTTGGAATGGGTTTAAAGATTTATTTCTTGGAATTCATTAATTGGACATACACTTTCTTAGCCACATCTTGAGGAGTATCATGGTGATCTAAAGAAGGTGTTGGGAGAAGAACATAAAGAGGAGGATGATGGTTAAGATCTAATACCTTGATTGGAGGAGGTGGGAAACCTATACCATGTGCATATCTTGTTTAGGAGATGAATGAGTCAGGTTTTTAATGCCTTGTTCATTGATACCAAGCCCTAAACCTTTATATCCTTGTTTATCCACCATAGTATATCTGGTAGTGTACCTTTCTTGCAAAGCTTCAATAGGAGGAGATTGATTATGGTGCTCATGAGAAAATGTCGTGTATGGTGGAATGATAGGATTAGAAGAGGTTTCCTTTTTTTTCCCTTTATCATCATCATGGATTGGATAGGGAGGTGAAGGTAAATGAAAGAATTCTTGAACATCATCATCATGGATCCTAGCGAGAGCCCCATCATAAGTGTGGGAAGAACTAGGGATTGAAGGTGGAGAAATAGGAATAGGAATATTTGGAATTGCATTAGAATTGATGGGATTAGGGTTAGAGAGATTAGGAGCTAGATTAGGCATGATAGGATTAATAAGATTAGGAGGTGAGGTATAATCTATCCAATTCTTCACATAATCTAAAAGAGTAATAAGTCCACTACATAAATCTTTTATAAAAGTTTTGAAAGTAGGAAGACTAGTATTGGTTAATCTCAAAATAGGATAAGCAAGTGAAATATGAAGATTAACAAACATGATGAAATGGATGATACTCTCATAGACATCAAAGGTACTATAAAGAGATGCTAAAAGAAGCATAATAAGAAAAATAGCCATACACCAAAAGATCTTCATAATGAATGAGATGCAAGAAGTGTTGTTGTATATATATATATATATATATATATATATATATATATATAAATGCAACAACATAAAATAAAATTTAATATGTATGCAAGAGCTAATGTGAGAGGCAAAGCATCTAACACCAACAAGAAAGAGTTGTCTATCGCAAGTTCACCAAAATGTAAAGGAAGAAATTGATTAGGTGTTTGAATATGTTGTATTTCCTTAACCTTTACATTTAATTGTAATTTGTGTATGTTGTGTGTATTGTGATTAAGCATATAGGGGGAAGGAAGATAAGATGTTCCTCTTTTATCTCCAAATGCATAAATGAAAGATCCAAGTTGATTAACCCAAAATAAGGACCAATGCATAAATGCATCAACCATTTGGAAATGAGCTCGTAAGGAAGAAGATCTTAAATTACCATTTTATTGAAAGGAATTAATGTGTGATAGATTTAGAAAGATTGAAATGAATAGGATAAAATTACTAACCTTAAGATATGGCAGATCTGAAGAATGTTGTTTTTTGAGGTTTGTACTCAGTTTTTGGAAAATCTAAAGTATGATCCAGAACTAGAATGCACAGATAAACAAAACCCATAAATATTTTTCGGATATGACATCGTCTTATAAAAAATTTTGACCTTGACCCACAAATGTCACCCCTGACCCAATAATCTTGACCCTGACCTGCACAGGTCTGATAGAAAATCTGTTCGCGGATCCATGATAGTTCACTGAAAAAGGGTATCCAGATCTGAGTTCCAATCCATAGTCCCGCACCTGTACCTACAAGAAAAAGAGATTTGTTTGTTGGGGGGGAGGGGTTTTCCTTGGTCAAACCCCGATTTTGGAATTAAACTCAAATATATAATTGAAATTACAGAAATAAAAAAAGTAAATGCATAAATTCACTTTTCTTATAAAAGTCCTTGTGGAGGATTTGAATCCTTTAATCCACAAGTAGGTATGCACTAATGGATCTAGAATGTAGGACGTCTTCAATAAATTGCTTGTAGATCTCCAACACCAAATCTTGAATGGGTTATTGAGGAGGAAGAGGCTTGGAAGAAGGTGGATGGAGAGATCACCAAAAGGGCACTATGTAGCTTGAATCCTTTAATGGCCTCCCATGGATCTCTTTGATGATGATGGATAGATGCTTGCTTGAAATATTTCTCATTAGCTTACTTGAACTTCACTTGATAATGCTTCTCACTTAACCTTGGATAAAGGACTTAGAAGAGCTTCTTGCTTGATTGCTTGTGGTTTAGAGATTTTTTTGTGCTTATAAAACTTAGAGAAAATGAGAGAGAAAGGATTCCTTTTATATGAAATTAGGGAACAATCTTGTAAGGAGGCCAACATAGGAGAATTAAATTACCATTAAAACATTTACCCCTAGGAGAGGACCTATATTAAGTATAATTTAGGAATCATCACTTCGGGAATCTGAAACATCAGACCTGGAAGAGGGATTTTACTTTTTCAAATATCAACATCTGGAAACTGTTGGACCCTGAAATATGGACCCTGGGTCAAGGTCGAGGTCGACCTTGACCTAGGTCAGGGGTGATGTCAACCTTGACCTAGGTCATGGGTGAGATCAACCTTCACCTAGGTCAGGGTTGAGGTCAACATACACCTAAAAGGTCAACCTTGACCTAGGTCAGGGTTGAGGTTGACATAGACCTAAAAGGTTGACCTTGACCCTGAGGTCAAAGATCTCAAATATCTAGTCCAAAATGCCAGAAACTGGCTAGAGAGAGGTGGAGAATTGGGACAAAATAGGGAGAAAGCTAGGTCTAAATTAGGAAACCATTCAAGGCACTTGACATGACCCCAAAAACACTTACTCGGAAGGCTAAACCAGTCTACAATTGAAGTGCTTTTATTTACTGACTATACATTTAGCCCCCACTTTAGCAAGAGTATGGACTCAACACAAACTCTTGGTAAAGGAGATCATAAAGAAAAAACAATCTTATTGGAATGAAAAAGGGACAAAGAAATCCTCAAGCCCCCAAGGGACTTAAGTCTTTATCAACCCTAAGATCACAATAAGAGAGACATCACTAGTTTAGGGAGAGAGAGAGAGGGTGTGATTATCTTTCCCAATGGAAACTTATATCCCATTGTGAACCACACAAGTAAACAACATAACTGGAAAGATGGAGTTGAACCGCCTAGTGAATGTGGCTACTCACTAAACTGGAGATCCATGTAAATTTAAACTAGAGGGATCAAGAGATCCTGAAAAGTAAAATGTCCTTGCTTTAAGGATTATCTTTTAATTCATAAAGGGAAAAAGTTTTTAAGTATTTAAAAAAAAAATTGAACGTGTGTGTGTGTGTGTGCAAAAAGTGAGTAGATTTTATGCCCCATGTTAAAGTCATTGCTAACACTTTAACAGGAGCAATGGTTTTAACAAAAACATAAACAACTCTACAGATTACGTTTCCACTACGAGATGCCCCCAAATGAAGACAAATCAAGGGAAATAAACATAAACATACAAAAGAACGCAGAAGGGATCTACCTACAGTGGGGTTAGTATGATCATAAGATAACAGGTACATATAAATATGATATTATTGCAAATGAATTGACATCATTCCCCAAAGAAAGTAGAACTACAATCACAATGGAGGGAAGAAAACTTAAGAGTTATGAAGAGGAATCTTTTCGGACCACAACCTGGAGACCAAAAAGAATTAGTGCTACCATGTCGTAGATCCAAGCAGACTATACAAGGGAAAAATTTATGAACAATAGCACAAGTACAACATAAAATAAGAACAACATATAGAAGAATAAAGATACATATAGAGGAATTGTACAACAGGTTTGAGTTTTTTATCACCTTGCACCAACAAAGTAACAAGGGTCGTATAAAAGAATCTAACAAACATTTAGCAAACACATTATGGGAGAAGCACAATACACCATGCAAACACAAAAATGGATACCATGAAGGATAGACCAATTAGGTGCATCACCTACTCTCCCTATCTTGGTTTATATCAGTTAGGTAAGGTGGGAAACTTGCAAGAGGGACTATATCCAATACAACAGGAATGATAGCCAGTACCAAACAAGGATCCTCTTGAGAATCACATTGCTCAATACTAGGTGCAATTGATAATTGAGTTGAAAGCATATGAGGTTAGTTAGTGTCAAGATTAATGGTCTCATATTCATCTCTAAGATCAATAGGATCATCTAAAGTATCCTCCTCATCAAGATTAATTGAAATGGGATCTAAGATGTGAATAGGATCATCACAATCATTCATCTTAACATCATTATGAATATTGAATTCTTTCGATACATCAAGCATAGGTTGGTCAAAAGAAGGTAAAGAGTTTCAAAAAAGAGAAGCACGGGCCCTAGCATTAGCTCTACGCTTCTTACGATGTTCATTAGCAGATTTATTGTGTTTTTATCTTCATAACACATTTTGAGAACTAGGAGGAATGACCACAGATTCCTTCATAGGTTCTATAGGAGGATTCTCAATGGGTTGTAATGAAATAGTAGAAGTTTGATTATTGAAATTAGAAGTAATGGCTAAAGGAGGTATGGAAGGAGTAGGCAAAAGACCATGGTTGAGATCTATCTGAGGCATGCTTAACTCAGCAATTTTGCAATGTTTGTAAGCTTGGTATGAGTGAAAGAGATGATCAGGGCGAGGAGGACATGAGTTAGGTAATGAAGGCCAAAAGAAATTAGTAGTAGCACAATCTCTAGGCCTACAAGGTTGATACAAACTATGATTAATCATTTTGACTTCTCCATTATGAATGAACTTAAGACATTTATGAATAGGACATATCATGAGGTGTTGCAAAAATCTTTATCAACTCTTCCCGCTCTGCTTCCTAACCAAGAGAACATATATTAATTTTTGGAGTGCATGCATACTATGCCTTCTGTACCTCCTATTGTGTTTGCTGATAATGATTTACCTTTTGTTGAGGTGCAGAATCAATATGATGCCCTTATGGTTAATGTCTCTATTAATCAGAGTATCATTCGTAGAACACTAATTGACAATGGATCTGGGATTAATGTTTGTAGCATTGATATGCTTAGGGAAATTAAAGCCGATCTTACAACTATTCAACAAGATAATATTCCTATTTGTGGCTTTGATAACATTGCAAAGAAAACTTTGGGTATTATTACGCTACCTATCAAAGTTGGTCCTGTTCTTCTCTACACTCCTATCCATGTTATGTCAGGACCACCCAATTATAATATTTTACTAGGAAGACCTTGGTTACATACTATGCATGTGGTTCATTCTACTCTTCATCGTAAGGTGAGATTCATTTATAATAATCTTATGTACACATTACATGTGGATGATGCTCCAAATCCTTTCCTGAATGTAGAATAGGCTAATGTTCCTGATCCCATACAACCCAGTGAAAAACTGGAGAAACCACTTGAAGTTAAACAAGCTGAAATTCCATCTTCTTCTCTAATGGAAGATGATTGGGGAACATTAGATTTCAATCCATCTTTCATAGGGGAATACAAAGTTTCAGATTTAGCATTTATGAAAGAACAAAGTGAATTTGAAAAACAAGTGTTTATCCCTTCTCCATTTTTTGAGGAATTAAAAATCAACTTTGTTGTTGCTTCAGGTAATGAAAGGATTGAGACAATCAAACCAGATTTCTATGACATTGTGGCATATGTTTCTCCTTTAACTCAATTTGATATGGCCAATAGATATGGTTTTTGGTTATCATTTACTCAATAAATCAGGATTTAATGGAAAAGGTTGTGGTAAATATGGCCAAGGTATACAAGTACCCTTGGACAATGAAGGTTGTGATTATAGTTATGGGTTAGGGTTCAATCCTTATAGGCAACCATCCACTTTTCCTCTTAATGTTAATCATATTTTTGGTGGACATTTGAAATTGGTTAATCCACTTCTCCTTGACATGGATCAAAAACCTAGTTTGGATATCTTTCCTGAGGATGAAGCCCTCACTGATTTTTTAGGGGCTTACCAAGATCTACCTAGGTTTCATCATAAAAGAAGAAAAATCTATTGTCTGAACAATGAAGCCTATTTTGGAGAACATGATGAACATTATATTTCTCCTTTGCCAATGGATCCTCCCATACAAAGCAACTTATTAATAACAGAGACCATTGAATTTCAAGTAGATGAGAATTATTCTGAAAAAACAATAAAAATTGGAAAATGTTTGAGTCAAGATGAACATGATCAATTGGTTTCCCTCTTGCTTGAATATAAAGATATTTTTTCTTGGACATATTCAGATATGCCGAGTATAGATCCTAAGATTTTTACTCACAATATTTTTCTTAAACCTAATGCTAAACCTGTAAAACAAAAGATCCGCAAGATGAATCTGAGCATTTCCTTACTAGTAAAAGCTGAAATCAAAAAACTATTAGGTGCTGAGTTCATCCATTCTATTGATTATTCTGAATGGATTTCTAATATTGTGGTTGTTTCTAAGGGGGAAAATAAGATCAGAATGTGCACTGATTTTTGATATTTAAATAAATCATCCTTAAAATATGACTTTCCACTACCTAATATTAACATGATTATGGATTCAACAGCAGGTCATGCTTTATTATCTTTTATGGATGGTTTTTCGGGTTATAATCAAATATTTATTCCTATTGAGGATCAACTTAAAACTGCATTTATAACACCTTGGGGGACATTTTTTTGGGTCATGATGCCTTTTGGATTAAGAAATGTGGGAGCAACTTATCAACGTGCCATGACTTTGATTTTTCATGATTACATTCATAAAATTTTGGAAGATTATGTGGATGATATCTTGGAAAAATCTATACAAAGAGAAGATCATGTGTTCATTTTAAGAAAAATATTTAAAATAATCAGGAGCTATAATATCAGATTGAATCCTAAGAAATGTGCTTTTGGAGTAGATTCTAGAAAATTACTAGGGTTTATAATCTCTAAGCGAGGCATAGAGGTTGATACTGAAAAGATTGACGATATTGTTAACATGCCTCCTCCTAAGAACATTTCTTAATTACATAGTTTACAAGGTAAAATACAATCTATTCATCACTTTATTTCTAACCTAGCCGATAGGAATGTTCCTTTTACTTATTTACATAGAAAAGACACCATTTTTTCTTGGAACCAGGAATGTAAGCAATCCTTTGAACAATTAAAGGAATATCTTGCTAATCCTCCTATCTTACAACCTGCTCAATTTAATAAACCCTTTTATCTATATACTTCTGCTACTTCCAATGTTGTAAGTGCATTGTTGGCTCAACATGATAGTGAAGGAAATGAAAGACCAATATATTATATTAGTCAGACCTTTTTGTACTACAAATCATGATATTCTCAATTTGAAAGATAATGCCTGGCTTTAGTTTATGCTTTCAAAAACTTTGACATTACTTGTTGAATGTTGAGGTCAATGTGATTGTTAAATTTGATCCTCTAAAACATCTTTTCTCAAAAATTGATCTCTCTGGCCGTTTGGAAAAGTGGGTGATGTTACTTACAAAATTTGATCTCAATTTTATCCTTCAAAAGTCAATCAAAGGACAACGTTTAACTGATTATTTAGCTGAAGCTCCTTGTCCTCATTCTAACATAAGTGTTACCTCAGTAGAATTCCCAGATAAGAATATATTTGCAATTAAATAGGAAGATGTTTGGGAATTATATTTTGATGGTTCTAGATGTAAGACAGGTTCTGGGGTGGGCATTATCTTGATCCCTCCTACAAAGAAACCAATCCCTATGTCATA
>MU223748.1:2974387-2998330 GCA_018584345.1 Thuja plicata
TCCCTCCTACAAAGAAACCAATCCCTATGTCATATAAACTAACTTTTCCTTGTACTAACAACATCGTGGAGTATGAAGCTCTTATAGCTGGCTTACGAGCAGCTTCATCCCTTCATATTAAAAATTTGGAAATTTATGGTGATTCACAATTAATTGTTGAATAAATCAAAGGAGGTTATCAGACTAAGAATTATAAAATGATGCAATATCAAGATTTGGCTCTAGATATTCTTTCACAATTCTCTACTTATACGATTCAGACTTTACCTAGGAAAGATAATCGACATATAGATGCCATGGCAAGCACAACTTGTTTGTCTTGAGAATAATGACGAAGACTTTCAGTTTACTATACATACACTTAAAAATCCTGCAATTTCTGAGAAGGTTACTGCTGATTGTTTTAACTTGCATCTTGATGAATGGTATTCACTTGTATTTCATCTTTTGAAAGATAATACTTTTCCATAATCAACAATAAGTAACATGCGTAATCATATTAGAAAGCTTGTAGTTTGTTATATCATTTTAGGAGATACACTTTACAAATGAACTTACAATGGTTTTCTATTAAGATGTCTTAACAAAATGGAAGTACTTGTAAATTTAGTAGAAGCTCATTCTGGTTCTTGTGGAAGGCACTTTGGTGGAAAATCTTTAGTTAATAAACTTCTTAGAATGGGATACTATTGGAAAAAAATGGAGAAAGATTCCTTTACGTTTGTTAAAAAGTGTCCTCAATGTCAACAACATGGTAATTTAATTCACACTCCTGCTCACAAGCTTCATAATCAAGTCGCTCTGTGGCCTTTAGTATTTGGGGTTTTACCTTATTGGAAAAAGCTCACCAACTTCTTCTCAAGGACATACATACATCCTCACAACTACAGATTACTTTACGAAGTGGGTAGAGTCCATTCCCCTACATTCTACTACTACGGATGTTATTTGTGATTTAATCATATTATAACACGATTCGGTATTCCTTCAATGATAGTTTCGGATAATGGTACTTCTTTCAAAAATAAAGAGGTCACAAAATTCATGAAGAAATATCGCATTCAACACAAATTTTATACTCCCTATTACCCTCAATCTAATGGTCAAGTTGAAGCATCGAATAAAGTTATTAAACAAATATTAAAGAAAATGGTTAACAAGCATGTGAAAGATTGGCATACCCAGCTGACTTATGCTTTGTGGGCCTACAGGACAAGAATTCATACGACCACCAGTACTTCTCCTTATAATCTTGTTTATGGCACCGATGTTATTATGCCTTTGTAATTAGAAATACCATCTTTGCATGTTTCATTTCACAGGATTATTGACAAAGATACTTTTCGAGAACAACGATTACAAGAATTAGAAATGTTAGATGAACAATGGATAAATGCTTTGGAACATATTCAAGCCTATCATAAATCACTCCAGAAATAGTATAATCACAAGGTGATTGAACGGTCATTCTCGGTAGGTGATTTAGTCTTATATGAGAATCAAAGGAATGTGAATGGTCTACCTGGCGAAAAAGGGAAGTTTAGCCCAAATTGCCTTGGACCTTTTGTGGTTATTGAGGACTTTACTTTAGGTGTGTATAAATTTTTTGATATGAATGGTGTCCCTCTTAAGGAACCTATTAATATTATGCATCTCAAACATTATTATCCTTAACTAAACCTTTTTATGTATGGGTGTGTTCCTTATAGAATAATCATTTTATAAGTTATATAAATTCTAATGCATTCATACACATATTCTTTCTATTAAAGCTTTTTGTGCATTGATGAAAATTCAAGTAATCAACCATAAAACTAATTGTTCAAACAAAGTCTTTTTCATAATAAACTCCTTATAAGTTTGGTATGTATATGGCACATGTGCCATATATATGAAACTCTATCTCTATGCTTTGAGGGTCGGTGGCTCCCAACTCTCTCTGATCTATGGTGTGAGGCTAAGGATCTCAGAATGGTAGTCTGTATGTGGCTCCTCGATATACTCATCTCTTGGTTACGCTCCTGAGCTCTCTGTAGATCGGCCATCAACTTTTCCTCTCTTTCTTTACATAGCCTCAGTTCTCATTATACACATAGGAAGATATATGCATGTCTTCTGGGATCCCTTTTTCCTATAAGGGACTCTCTCTCACTAGATGGTAGTCGGTAGGTTATGCATGTATCCTTCAGAACCTCAGATACAAAATTCCTCCACTCCGCTACGCTCACTGCAAAAATTAAAGAAATTTCTTTCAAACACTTTTCTAGAAACATATTCATTCAAAACATTCCAACTAAATTACATATGTCATACATGTTGGAAACACTGAGAGGAGGGGGGGGGGTGAATCAGTGTTTAGCTATTTATTCAAATTTAGAAACTTAAACATAAATCAAATATAAATCCAATGAAGCATAACACAAGATCACATAATACTTGATATGATTACAGGGAAACCTTGATTAGAGGAAACCCCTGGTGGGAATTAGTACCCACAAATATTGTACTAGTATAATGAACCTGTTAAAGTTCCTTTGCCCTGTTAGAAGCAGTCTTTACAATATGAGTACAATGACTTGGTTAAGGGTCTGACCCTGTTAGGAGTATTTTACAATTGACCCTATTAGGGGTGAGGAATCACTGTCCTAGAACTCACTGCTCAGAGAGAAAGAAGGCTACAACCTCCTTGAGAATAGATATGCACTATATCCAAAAATGAACTGTTGTATGTGACACAAATGTCTGATCAGTTCCAGTTACGTGCTTATGATCTTAACTTCTTTAAGGGCTCTCTTTCAAACTAATATCTTCATACTACTCTGCTATACATATTCTCTAACTATTTTTACTACACTTCAAATGTATCTTTGCATTACATATATATATATATCTTTATGCCTAAATAGACATGACTACAAAGACGACCTTAGTCGGCCCAAAAACATAATACACAACACTTCCAAACAAATTGGCTTAAGCGTGTTTACAAAAAAATTTAATACATGCTTACAAACTTATTACAATAGGCACTTAGCCTTTACATAAAAAAATATTACATGCTAATCAAAACAATGAAGTTGGCTTCATACTCTGTATTCTGGACTGCTGGTGAACTTGTTCTTTCTGTAACTTGTCTGTACTGCCATTTCATACAATGCGTGTATAGGGTAAGCATAATAACATACCATAGATCTTAATTCTAAATGTGCATATCCTTAGGTGATCATACGCATGTGCGTTGATGCCCTGATTGACTACAAGTCACTGTTCTGTTCTGTCTTCTACACTTAGTCAATTTTCACTTGATAGTTTACTATCAAAGATTTCATATGACTTTGTTGCCATAATTAAAACACAAAATAAGCCATATATTCCCTAGGAGTCAACTTGCCAACAATCTCCCCCTTTTTCATTAATGTCAACAAAGGAGTGTGGCCAAGTTACTCAAAATTGAATAACACCCAGAAACTATATATCATTATACTTTATAATATATACTACACATATTCCTTGTATATTACTCCCCCTTTGACATTACTAACAAAGGTGTCAAAATTGTAATAAATACATACTCCATATATACATCTTGATATACAACTTGAATATTCTTTATCTTCTGCAGCCAGAATACCTTCATTGCATCAACTGTCTAGAGATGGGTGCATAGAGTATAAGTGAGATTCTCCATTTTTATTAGGTCTATGCAGGGACCTTGATCATATGTGACAATGGTGGCATCAATCTATTTGATGTTCTCATCTAGAATTGCTAAGGAGGGCGCAAGTGCATTTCTCAATTGAGTCTGCCTGGTCCTTATCTTATTGATCTTTGTTTTGGCTTTTTCTATCTTGTCAAGCTGACCTTGATAGATACTATTGCAGATGTTCATTTCTTGCATGGATGTCTCGACTGATTTCCTGACTTTGTCAACCAATATATCTACTTCCTCTATCTTCTTGATATGTTCAGAGGTCAATTTCACCCTATCCATGTAGTTGGCTATTACATTTCTACCATTAGCTGCCAACTCTTTCAACATAGACTAACCAATATTTAATGATTTTAAGTCTAAAGTAAAGTTCTTTACTAGTTCATTCAACCTTTCCTTTTTTTACTCATCTTCGGCAATTCTAGTAGCTGAGTCTACTAAGCTTGTGAAATGTGCTTTGAAGCTTGTTAGTATACTCTCTACATCATCAACTGACTGAATTTTTGCTACTTTCTTGTCTGCAGGTACAAGGTCATTCAGAATGTTTATTGATTCTAGGAAGAGAGGATTCCTCATAACCTATTTCTCTTTATCCTTTTCCATAGCTAGGACACTGATCTTAATCAGGTCTTCTTCTCCCCAAGCATCCAAACTTGCTGAGTCAGGAGTTAAACTTGACAACAATGAGGTAGATGGTTGAATGGATGGTGTGAATATGGTATTCTAACTAGTTTCCATGCACTCACTTTATCTAGGATCTCCATGACTAGTATCTCATTGTTTTGATTATCTTCCTCTTTTTTCAAATCTATTGAATCTATAGAGGGAACTTTATCTTTTTGCAAAGATGTATCATCAGTGCATGCCTTCTCTGTCTCTTTTGAGTTCACAAATTATTTTTCAACTTTATCCATATCATTATTAGAAGCGGTCATAGATATCTTGATATCATCAATCACTATAGTATCCCCTAAATCTTTTTTTGTATTAGAGGCTATTGAGACTAAGGGCGCTAAAACCTGTGGACCTGTTCTAGGTGCATTTAGAATTATTGGTTTCACAACCTATTTGGGAGGAACTGGAGTTGCCTTAGCTGTAGGCGTCATTGATGGATACATCTATCTATCTAGAAATACCCATTCAAATGCCTTATGAGTCTCTTCCTCGACTAGATCATACTCCTTGTTCATGATATGAAGTATTATTGTTTTGGTTCTTAGGTGCAGTATTACTGAATCCAACAAAATGACTTTCTCGTCATGCGAGCACACCGGGAGAAGACTATCCAATGTTTCTTATCTTATCCTCATATCATCTTCAATTGCTTGCCTCTTCAACATATCAAGTATATTCCATACCTTGTCTGGTATGAGAGTCTTAAGTTCCAATATAGTCCTTTTGAAATTAATCATATGAGAGATGATCATAGAATGAATCTTTGATTTGTCTATCTCTTGATATTTGTCTATATATTTTTGAGAGACTCTAGTCTTCCTTCATTGACAATTCTATTCCTTAAGACATTAAGACTAGGTCTGAAACCTACCTCAGGAGGAGCTTGAGTGTTTTTTACCTTGCTCCTTGTGGTTCTTGAGGATGGATGACTAGTGGATGATTGCTTCCTTCCTCTAGACTTCTTGCTAGGTACTGAAGGTGGAGATGCATCCAGATCAATGGTGGTTGATGGCGCAGATGTATCTTCATTTTATTTCTTCTTCTTCTTCTTGGGAATATCATCAGTCTTTTCTATTTTTACTTTTGTGGAATTCTTCTCAAGTTCTTTGGCTATCTTAGCTTCTCTAACTTTGTCAAGATCTTCTTGTGTAACACCATGAACTTTTAGGATATTTGAGGTAATCCTTGATGCCTTCCTTTTGTTCTCAGCACTGTATAAGACATAATCAACTTGATTTTTCTTTTCTCTATAAGTGCCCCATCTGGGTTCATTGGGATCCTTACGCGCAGATAAGAGGACTTGAGCATAACCTTCCAAAACATGTTCCTTGACTTCATAACCAAGAGGGTGAATCCATTTCATCCTAGGCTCAACTACCTCCATGTAAGTACAATTAGTCTCCACCATGAAGCATATGGTGTCTTTGTACTTCTCAACTATTTTCTCAGGTATCCTGAACGTCTTCTGCATCTTGATTCTAAATGTCTTGATGTCCATGTCCATAGAATCCTTAACACTACTCTCTGATGTGGTTTTTAGTGAAATCTATGACATAGTGGGTTTGCTTCTATCTAGGTAGAGATTTGCAACCTTTCCTACTATCTGGAAGTAGAGATATATGATCAGTGAACCAAACCTGAATATCTTTCTCTTGTCATACTTGATAGCTCGGATGTTTTCAATCAATTGAGTGTGCAATATCTCACATAGGTTGTACTGAGTATTGTCTTTCACCATTTTTATTGCTGCTAAGATAGTGGCTGCAGATACACTATTTAGTATGCTTGCGTGCTGGAATTTATAACCTAGTATCATGGTAACTAGCTTAATGTCATCTTCCTTGATGGGATCAACTATCATATCGTGCTTATCACTCCTGGATAAGCATGCTTGGTCAACTTGTTTCTTAACATCTTTACCAGTTGGAAGAACTGGTCCAGTCTTGAGTAGTCCAGTCATCTCATGAATTAGATCAGCAGTGATACAGACAGGAACCTCACCTATCTAGTATAGATCATCATGTATCCTGCTTAGTAGTATCTTCACCCATTCTGGCTCATAGAACTCGTGCGCATTGGAATACTCAAAGATAGGGTTATCAATGAGATGCACGTATTCATCTTTGAATGTATAATTTAGTTTCATCATAGAACCCATGAGAGATGCAATGTTGTTGTCTCCAACTATTTCCTTTTTGTAGTAAACATATGCGCGGATGTCTTCTACATGTATGACTCCAAGCAGACTCCTAGAGAATGCTCCTTCGACATCATCCAGTATGGACTTGAATGGATGCTTCTTAAAAACAAATCTCTTCCTCTCAGCAATGTCGAATACAACAGGAGTGGCCATACTTACTGTAACTAGGTTAAGTAGGGTTTCACGACAATTTTGAAATGATGCAACTGCTCGGGTTCTATTCCAAATATAATTTGTTCACAAACCAACTAAACTTCCAAGCTGTAGTGCTTTGATGCTTGATGCCTATCTTCTTTCTGAATGCTTCAATCTCAAATGCAAAGTGAGGTTTTAGGATCTTTTGCCAAGTTATATAAAGATCAATTGTATTTAATGCTTGTTTCCGTAAAGAATTTTACATAGAGAATTTAAAACTTTATTTTGAACAAAGTAAAGGCTATGCGTGAATGTATACAACCTCAATTCTTGATTTCATGCATGAATCCATAGGCCCATACTCAGAGGTGAGTATAGCAGCCACACAGGGGTTCAGAGCTAGAATAGCTCCCCCTAAGACCATGAGTATCAACTATTCAGAAGTAGAAGGTGCATCCACTGAGGATGCATCTTCTACCTTGTTCTCTTCAATGTCCTTCTTTACTTCAACCCATATTTTATCTGAGTTATCTTTCACTTCCACAAACTTGATTTCTCCTGATTCTTCAAATAGAGACTTCTTGGGATTTTCTTATCCTTTTGTTCTTGATCTGCAAAACCTTGAGATATGTCCACCTTTTCCACATGAATGACAGATGATAGGAAGTATGGTGTTGTTATTCATCATGCTGCATGGCTTAGCTATTTGTCCATTGTAGTTACATATCTGACATGTAATTTTCTATAAGTTTCTTTGAGGTTTATTTCTCTGATTGAATTGAGTTTGATTTCTTTGGTTTAGTTGTGGCTGATTTCTTTGATTTGTTCTACAATGAATAGCCCTATGACCAAACTTATTACAGGAGAAATAGTAACCATTGAAGGGTCTTACATTCTTACAATCTCTTGCCAAGTTTCCATGCTTGTTATAGGCATAGAAAGTATGGTTGACTGCCTTGTGCTTATTTTTTGCTTTAGTCTCTTCATGATTTTCAGTTTTCTTTTCTTCTGAAGATTTTGTTAGACCTTTCTTTCTTTCTTGTGATGAGTTGATCTCAATTTGAGCTAAGTTGTATCCCATACCAGTGGTGTCACCTTTTAGCTTTTATGCATAGAGCAGTGATTGAATCAGATCAGAGCTTGTGTGTAGTTTATCAATCTTGTCTTTTGCTCTTGATAATTCAGATTCAATTTTTCTCTTGATATTTTCCAATTCCAAGATTTTCATATTGGCTTGCATGAGTTCATCATCCAACTATTTGTTTTCTTTGTTCTTCTCTTAAATATATGTTAAGCTATTAGTTAACTGATCATTCAATTCTTCTATCTTATCTTTCAGAGACTTTTTCTCTTCATTCAGTTTCAAATCATTAGTGGAGAAATCTTTTAGTTATTTCCTTAGTTTCTTGATAAGCATTTGTGAGCCATCAAATTTTAGTTTGAGTTCTTCATTTTATTTCTCAGATCTATCTAGATCTTCAAGGGCTGCTTCAAGATTATTTTTTACATGTTTGAGTTCTGTTGAATCCATGATCTCCTCAAGTTGTTAGACTTTTCTCTATGAGGACTAGGCTCTGATACCAATTGTTGGTAACACTAAGAGGGGGGAGGGGTGAATCAATGTTTATCTATTTATTCAAATTCAAAAAATTAAACATAAATCAAATATACATCCAATGAAGCATAACACAAGATCACATAACACTTGATATGATTATCGGGAAACCTTGATTAGAGGAAAACCCCGGTGGGAATTAGTACCCACAAATATTGTACTAGTATAATGAACATGTTAAAGTTCCTTTTCCCTGTTAGAAGTAGTCTTTACAATATGAGTACAGTGACTTGGTTAATGGTCTGACCCTATTATGAGTCTTTTGCAATTAACCCTATTAGGGGTGAGGAATCACTATCCTAAAGCTCACTGCTCAGAGAGAAAGAAGGCTACAACCTCCTTGAGAATAGATATCAACTATATCCAAAAATAAACTGATGTATGTGACATAGATGTCAGATTAGTTCTAGTTACGTGCAAGTGTGCTCTTAACTTCCTTAAGGGATCTCTTTCATATTGATATCTTCATACTACTCTGCTATACATATTCTTTGACTATTTTGATGACACTTCAAATGTATCTTTGCATTACATATATATCTTTATGCCTGAATAGACGCGACTATAAACACAACCTTAGTTGGCCCAAAAACATAATACACAACACTTCCAAACAAATTGGATTAAGCCTATTTACAAAAATGTTTAATACATTCTTACAAACTTATTACAATAGGTGCTTATCCTTTATATAACAAAATATTACACGCTAATCAAAACAATGAAGTTGGCTTCATACTCTGTATTCTGGACTGTTGGTGAACTTGTTCTTTCTGTAACTTGTCTGTACTACCATTTCACACAATGTGTGTATAGGGAAAGAATAATAACATACCATAGAGATTATGTATGAATTCGCATATCCTTAGGTGATTGTACACATGTGCACTGATTCCTTGATTGACTACAAGTCACGGTTATGTCCTATCTTCTACACTTAGTCAATTTTCACTTCATAGTTTACTATCAAAAACTTCATATGACTTTGTTGCCATAATGACAACAAAAAATAAGCCATATATTCCCTGGGAGTCAACTTTCCAACAATACTTGGATCTACCTCCTGAGTATCACCAAAGGATCTAGATGGTGGGGGCATGGAGCGGCTACTCTCTCCTCTCTCATTGTGTCTAGGTCTAGGTGGTGGTGTCTCTGTGTGCGGTCAGGGAGGTCATCATGGTCAAGGGTGAAATATAGACTACATGATCACTGGTACCTATATTGTTACCAGGGGGCATCTCCTCTTCCCTCTCCTCTTCCCTCTCCTCTACTCTCTCCTCAGCTCTTTCCTCCTCCATGGGATCCCCCTTAGGAATGGGCTCCTCCCCATGATCCTGCTCATCCTCCTCCTCCTCTGATATGTCACCACCCTGGGCCATCCTCTCTGAAAGACTTGAATCACCTGTAGGGTACTCATCAGGGAAGATAGGATGGGTCCCCTATAAACTCCAATATTGGATATAATCTCTGCTAGCACCCTTATAGGATGTCTCAGGGGCTACCTATGTATCCTCGGTCTCATCTGTCTTACTATCTATAATGTCTGCTACTATAGGTCGGCGTATGGTGTCAGGTCTCTGATAATACCTCGTTGGGTATGTGTACTGAGGAACTATCTGGGGGACTCCCTATATCAAACCAAACTGTCTCATCACCCTATCATAGTAATCTAACATCATGACATGATTGGTGGGACCTTGTAGCAACTTACACCACTATGAGTATCTCAACTAATGCTGAGTATCTGGCCACTCTATCATCTGACAATGAGGTCTCCATATCACATCTATACCTAATACACAGTTAAGGTGTACTCTCTAAAAGACAATATCTCCATACTACTAGACATCTGCTAGTGGATATGAAAAGGCTCTCGGTGTGCTCGCATCTATCATCACTAGAACACCTTGTGGTCATGTACATGTGTAATGCTCAAAAATCCAAACCTGTAACAAGGTGCATACTATAAGACTCTCCTGCTGATATCTCACTAACTGACTCAACTCATGGTAAATATGGGCTAACATGCTGCACCCCCATGAGAAAACAACTCTATCACCCTCCATCCTATGCACAAGGTCAGTAAATGGTGCTAAAAAAATTGTGCCCTTCGTGTTGGGTACAACAACCAATGAGAGTATACATAGCATCACTTTTCATACCAAAGGTGTCAGGCCTGCTAGTATGGATGATAAGGTGATTTAATCTGACTAGGTCCTCATCTGTGGTACCTGTCCCAAACAATACTCTCCATCTCCCAACACCTCATGTGGACCCCATGGTCCTCTTGGTCTGACAGTCTCACCTCAGACCGAAAGGCGTAAAATCTTGTACACATCCTCAAGCGTGATCATGATCTCCCCTGAGGGAAGATGGAAGGAAAAAGTATCCTCATCCCACCTCTCTACCATGGTAGAAATCATGGACTGATGGAACCTCATCTATGGTAGGAATTCTACCCAGTATAATACCACATCTCTAAAAATTTGTATTTCATCTAGCTGTAACTCAGACATGCTCTCTTTAACAGTCAACAGTAACCCTCTAAAGGGATGCTCTCAAAGACACACAGGGTCCTGTAAGAATAGAAATGTATAATATCAATACTCTATCATCAAGCAAACACTATGCCAACTTGACCTGCTCAAGGTCAACCTTTTTGGGTCAGGGTTCATCTTTTTGGGTCAGGGTCAACCTTTGTGGGTCAGGGTCAATATTCACCCCAAAAGGACCAAATCTTCCCAGTTAGGGTCAACCTTAGAAGCTCAAGGTCAACATAACTGGGTCAGGGTCAACCTTTCTGGGTCATGGTTGACCTTCCCTATAAAAACATGAATTTTTCAATTTTAAATATCAAAACAGGAAACCTACCTGAGGCAGTGGTTGTCCACAAGCCAGGCGCTCTCTCAGGACCTCCATACAGCTTGCTCAAAATTCTCCTCTCTTCGGCATCTTGTCTCCTTCTCCAATGTATACAAATGGTATGAATGAGGAGGCAAGTGTCTCTTTCTATTATTGATCAGCTTCAAATCAGGGTTTTATTAGGGTTTTTCTTATGGTTTCATTTGAATTTACTTAGGTCAAATTTGAATTTCCTTTTATATGCATTTACATAGACATTCACTCTCTTCATCATAACTTGAGTTTGGTAGCTCCGTTTTCAGTGCCATTAGAGGAGTTGGAATCATAATTTAGATACCTAACCTCTTGAGTGAGTTTAGGAAGGTTTAGGAACCTTATAACTAGTTTAGGAAAATATTTTTCAATAAATTGCATATTCAGTGTATATAATTTATCTTATCACCCTGTTTCACCTTTCAAAAATTAGTAAGCCGAAACATGGGGGGGCATAAGGGGATTTATACACTTTAGAAGATAATTATAGTAAGGCTTAGGTACTCTATATATTTTTAACTAGGTGTATTGTAGGTTGCAGGTACTAATGATTTCTTGCAGGATCTCTACATTGAGGACTTGGCTATATCCTTTTCACTTTCTAATGTTTTCTTACTTTAGCTTGCATACTCACGTAGTTTCATATCTAAGATAAAGTGGGGGATAAATGTATAATCTTAAAATTGAAGCACTTCCCTTTTGGTATTTTTAGCACCTTCATTTAGTGCGCTTGCATATTAGATTTGCATTTAGGATGCATTTGTGTTTGATTCTTCATGATTAGGTGAAATTAGGGTTAGGATCTTATGGATTCTCCTTGGTTTCCCTCTCCATGAATCTATTATTCTAGGTAGAACCTATGTGTGGTCCCTCCTATACCTCATCATACACTCTCTAGGCCTTCTTCCCATTATTCTAGAATGTTCCATCACCTTCCTAGGTCCCCGGTTGACTTGGAAATCTCACAGAAATCACTAGGTGACCTGCCTGGAACCTTAGGTCAGGATTGAAATCGACACTGACCTAGGTTAGGTTTGAGGGAAACCTTGACCTAGGTTAGGGGTGAGTTCAACCTTGACCTAGGTAAAGGGTGAGGTTGACATAAACCTCTATTGGGTGTTGGTCCCCACTTTCAATTACGGACCTTATCAGGGTTCTAAACTTAAAGTAGGTCCCCGAGTTTGGATGCGGAAGTGTTTTCTCTGATATCTAATTTAATTCATTCCCTCCTTGGTTGGTGATTGTGATTGAACCATAATTCAAGGTGAAATTTGAATTTAGGTCCCTGTCATTGCCCTAGGAGACCTATATTGAGATCTCTATATAAACACTCTCTTTTGCCTTCATTTGATCATGAAACGAAATTGAGAGATGACATGATGCAATGATGATTCAAATAAGCAAGAGGATGATATAGAAGGACAAATATATGAGGACATGTTGATACATTCAAGCATTTTTTGTGGACAAGCTATTGTAGATCTTCATTGAAGCAAGAAGGTGCTTTTTTCTATTAGATCTTCCATTCTCAATATTCAAGCATTCAAAAGGACATTATCATGGGGTAGAAATTATGGATTGTGAATTGGTAGGAGTAATTTAGCCTTGGGGGATTGGTATTCTTTCTTTATCATATTCAAATCTATGCATTGCTTTCTCATTTCCATGTTATGTTAGGATTATTAATCTAGAAGATTAGATATTGATATTACATGTTCAAAGACTCTTCTCAAAGAGTAAACACACACATACATACATTCTATATTCGGCTATTTGTGGAGGTGGGGATCACCAAAATAGGGGTTTGACTAAGGAAAAACCCTATATAGCCACCCAAAAGCCCTCTTTTTAGATATTTGTAGGTGCTATTTTTGAGAGTTACAGGTATAGGACAATAGATCTGAGACCATATTGGGATACTATTTTCAATGAACTATCAGGATCTGAAAATAGATTTTTTGTCGAGGCACCATAGGTCAGGGTCAAGATTATTGGGTCAGGGGTGACATTTGTGAGTCAAGGTTGACCTTTTTATAAGACGGTATCAGATCAGAAAAATATTTTTGGGTTTTGTTTATCTCTGTGTTCTGATTCCGGATCATACTTTAGATTTTCCAGAAATAGAGTATAGACCTCAGAAAACAACATTCTTCAAATTTTCTATGATATGAGGTAGGTATTTCATTCCAAAGTTCCTTACAAGTATTCTCAATTCCTTATCATAATAATTAAGTGTATAAGACTAAAATTGGACTTACGGTCTCTTTTCATATGAAATTCCTATTATCTAGAAGACCTCCTATGTAATCCAAATTTTAGATCTTACATTTGAGAATAAAGGGGAATGTCTTATTTATCTTAATTTTACTCCTTATATTTTAAAATTAAAAATGAGTATCTCTTCAGGATTTAGAAACTTATATGCATTACCTTTCAAGGATTTTGCAGGTGCAGGTTTAGGACTATGGATTTGAACTCAGATCTGGATACCCTTTTCAGTGAACTATCAGGATCTGCAAATAGATTTTCTGTCAGACCTGTGTAGGTCAGGGTCGAGATTATTAGGTTAGGGGTGACATTTGTGGGTCAAGGTCAACCTTTTTCATCAGACGGTGTTAGATTGGAAAAAGATTTTTGGGTTTTGTTCGTCTCTAAGTTCCGATTCCGAATCATACTTCAGATTTTCCAGAAATAGAGTAGAGACCTCAAAAAACAACATTCTTTAGATCTAAAATTCTTTAAGGTTGGTACTTCCTCTCATCCTTTTCAATTATTTTTATAAATCATATCTCCTTAATCATAAAACAAATTTTAAGATCTTCTTCCTTACTCTCATTTCCAAATGTTTGATTCATTTCTGCATTAATCCTTCTTTTGGGTTAATCAACTTGGATCCTCCATTTATGTATTTGGGGATAAAAGAGAAACATATTATCTTCCTTCCCCCTATATGCTCAATTATAATAATCCAACACAAAACATACATAAAATAAACAATTAAACATAAAGGTTAAGGAAATACAACACCTAATAATAATCAAATTTTCTTCCTTTACATTTTGGTGAACCCGCGTGAACTCGCGATAGACAAATCTTTCTTTTTGGTGTTAGATTTAAATTTTTATGCTAGATCTTCCATGTTCTTTCAATTAAATTTAAAATTAATAAATCAATATCTTGTGTTATTTCATTTGCATTGCATTGGTGTATGAGTTTTACCACTTCTAGTCCTACATATAGTATCCCAGATAGAAGAAGCCATAGAATTATGGGTTCCTTTCATCCCAAGTCTTCCTCTCCTTTCCTTAGGATCCTGGATGATAATTTAATAAATCATGATTCATATCCTTCTATAGAGCATAACTCTACTCACTCATCTCGTAATTAGGATGATTCCTTAAGAGTTCCTCCTAAACATGTACAAAAACTCTCAACCGAACTTGATAAAATGAGAAATTGGCTTATCCAAGAAAACCATAATCAAGATTCTATCCAAGCTATAGAGGCTCTTAAGAAAGTCCTCCATGATAATTATCAAGGTGTTAACTTCTTGCGTGGTCTTACTCATCTTGTGCATTCAAATGTTAAACCTTTAGCTCAATAGGCTCAAGAGTTAGGATATACACCTCCTATCACTAGTCAAGGACCTTCTTTCATTCCTAGCATTCCTACTTATACTCCTTTGATGAAAACATCTCTCTCAATTGCATTTATTCCTGTGAGTGCTCCGCCAGTATCTCTACCTACCTCATAACCTTCATATCATAGTGTGCATTTTACTTATTCTAATCCCCTTCCAACTGTGGTTCCTAATGTTCCACCAGTTGTGTCTTCTATCCTTGCTGCTTCCTACACTTTTCCTAGTGTTCCTAACATTTCTATGCCACCTATTTCCTCTAATGATTCCACAATTATTAGTCTCACTCAAACTGTGTCATCTTTACAACAACAACTTGCATCCTTAACTTAATCCAAGTTTAGCATTCCTATATGTGACATGGGTAGTCCTTTATCCTTAGACATCATTCATGCTACTATCCCTCAACAAGAAGATATGCCTCATCTTGAGAATTACAATGGTAAAGGCAATCCTGTCACTCATGTTAAAACTTTTCAAATCCTTTGTAGTGATTATGCTCATGACCATAGGATTTTAGCTAAATTGTTTGCTAGAAATTCTCATGATAAGGATTTGCAATGGTATTTTTCTTTACCTCCTTATTCAATTGATTCTTTTCCTAAACTTGCTAATACCTTTATCCAACAATTTCAAAATAAAATTGGTCCACAAGTTTCCTTAACTGATTTAATGCATTGTAAACAAAACATTAAGGAAAATTTGACTGATTTCATTGGCAGATTTAAGAATTTGTATGCTCAGAAATCTTATCCTGTTCCTGATATTGATATTCAACACATGTTTATTTCAAATTTACAAAAGGATATTAGAGACAAGATTCTGCTTACTGAATTTACCTCTTTTCAACAACTTTATGTAGCACTTCACCATTATCAGTTACAAGTGAGTCAATTTGAGAGAAACACTCTAATGGATCTTGTTCCAATTGATAAGAGTGGATTTTCTCCTAATCCTAATAAGTTTCAGAAACCTAACAACTATTTCAAGATTGATAAACAGATGAATGTGGTTACTGATCAAGTTGTTGTTACATCCAATAATGTCACTTCTGCATCCATTGCTTTCCGTATGAATATACATTTACTCCTCTCTCTGAAGCTTTGCATTCTATAATGAGTAGGTTTCTAAGTGCTAATATGATTACCTTGCCTCCTATTCGACCTCTTCTCCCTACCACAATAGCATTCAAATGCTTTGATTTTAAAGCTTTTTGTCAATACCATCACCAGAATGGCCATGATACTAAAAAATGTTATTCTCTAAAGCATAAAATTTAAGATTTAATTGATTCAAAGGCTTTGTTTATTGATAATTTTGATGGAAGTGGGAATAAATTTTTCTCTCCTCCTAATCAAAACCTTCAAATCTATACGAATCCTTTACCCACACATGATACTAAAACCATAGCTCAACCATCTTCTATGGATATTGTTTATGATTCAAAGATGGATGACCTTAATCACATTATTAATCATGTAGAATGTGTTATTTCATCTCAACCTACTGATCAAGATCCTTCACCTCTACTTAAAATTCTAGTAGATTATTCTAAAATGATTAAAGCTCCTGATGGTCCCCTTTATATCTATGCTAGGATTGCTAAGATACCTACTTGTGGTTGTCTTGTTGATCCCACATCTTTAATAAATGTCATTACTAAGGAAAATATTTTTATGAAAATCTTACAACATGATTTCTATGATCCATCTAATGCATGGATCCAAACTTGTAATGGTTTTCTTTATCCTACACTTGGTTCTATCAACTTACTGGTTGAACTTTGTGGTAAATTTTTAGATACTACCTTCATTTTTATTCCTACTTCTGATCAATTTCAAATCAAATTTGGTTTACCATGGATAACTGCTATGCATGATATCTCTTCTCCTAGTCATAAATGTCTTAAGTTCAATCATAATGGAGAAGTCAAAATGATTAATCATAGTTTGTATCAACCTTTTAGACCTAGAGATTGTGCTACTCTTGATTTCTTTTGGCCTTCATTACCTAACTCATGTCCTCCTCACCCTGATCATCTCTTTCACTCATACCAAGCTTAAAAATATCACAAATTTTTTTAGTTAATCATGCCTTAGATAGATCTCAATCATGGTCTTTTTCCTACTCCTTCCATACCTCCTTTAGCCATTAATTCTAATTCTAAAAATCAAACTTCTACTGTTTCATTACAACCCATTGAAAATCCTCCTATAGAACCTGTGAAGGAATCTGTTGTCATTCCTCCTAGTTCTCAAAATATGGTAAGAAAATAACTAGGGAAATCTCCTACTTCTACAATGAGTAAATATCAAATGGGAATGAGTTATCAAATCAACGAGTAAATAGGAAGAAATAGAAAAGATTCATCCTTAAGATGGAAAAGTACATACTATTTTGACATGTTAAGGAAAAAAAATAACAAGTATAAATCCTTCTCAACATCAATACAATATCCATAGACAACACCGAGTCCAAGCCAAGAAGTTCATAGCTCCTATGAGGCCATGGAAGGGACAAATGTAAAGAGATATCATGCAAGAAGTGAAAAAGTAACCCTTGTGAGGGATAACACATGATTCAGTTTCCAAGGTGAGAGATTTATCAACCATGGAAACCCAATGTCAAACAAAGAAATAGGTTATGATCAAGGACATAGCTCCTCAATGCAAACCAAAATTTTTAGGTATGATTGGATATCACATAATAGATTGATACCGCTTAACCAAGGCAAAAGTGAATCCCGGAAAGACAGAAAAGAAGGAGATGTCATCCTTGCCCACCAAGCGCACGGACAAGGATGAAAGGGGACCTATTATATCACTCAAAATACTATGAAAGACAACGAGCCCCCAAATATTAGGCTAACATTGTTTACGTCATGCGGAGTTTCATAATAGGAACATAAATGTTATTTAGAGAAAACAGGATTGAAATACAACTCATTGCCAGATGATATATAAATAATTTTACTATCAATGACCTGCCTAATATTATAATGTAAAGCTTGACATTCATTAGTAGAGTGATCATGAAATCTATGATATAAAAAAAGGAAGATTCTTCAAGTGTGGACTACATTTCTTTTTTTGTTTAGGTCTAGTAATCATCTTAGCATGAAGGAGTTTAGGCAAAAGAACTTTTTGGTCAACTTCCTTCATAGGATCATCATGTTTTGAAGTGTTATTTGATATGTTTTTATTGATGTGTTGTTAAGGATTAAATCCCAATCCATAAGAATGCTCATGCCCCCATTCTACAAGGGCATTTGAATTCCCTATTTATGCTTACCACATCCTTGACCATGGAATCCTTGTTTAACTAGTAAATGATAACTAGGACCATAACAAGAAGCCATATCAAAAGGAGTCAATGGAACTTTAGTAGTCACTATGTAATTAATAGTAGGTTTGATAGATTCATAGTGGGTAGAAGTAGTGACAAAGTTGTTACAAAGGTAATGAAATGTAGAAGCAAAGACTCGTTGTTCAAAATCTCTTTGTTTCTTCATAAAATCAAGATTAGAAACCTTATACTCAACAATAAAGGTAGGATTAAAATTCAAGGTTCCCCAATTATCTCTAGGAAGAACATTAGAGGAAGAAGGATTACTATTAGGAATAGGAGTATTGTAGGTTTGAATATGCAAACAAGGATTTGGCGCATCATCCACATGAAGTGTATACACCATGTTGTTGTGAATAAACTTGACTTTATGGTGAAGGGTGGAAGGAACAACATGCATCTCATGCAACCAAGGTCTACCCAAAAGGAGGTTATAATTAAGAGGTCTAGGCATAACATGAAAAGGAGTATTCAGGATGAACATACCTACTTTGATAGGTAAGGTAATGATGCCCAAAGTGTTCTTATCAATGTTATCAAAGACACGTATAGGATTATTATGAGGTTTAATAGTTGAAAGATCGGCTTTAATTGATTTGAGCATGTCCATGCTACAAATATTAAGCCAAGATCCATTATCAATCAAGGTCCTACAAATGATACTCTTATTGGTAGTAACAGAAACCCTAAGGGCATCATATTACTTATGTATTTCTTTAGAAGGTAAATCCTTTTCAGTAAATACAATTTCAGGAGGACCCGGAGTAACATGCATGCACTGTAAGAATGCATTGATGTTTTCCTTATTAGGAGGTGGAGTGGGAAGAGTTTATAGAGATTTTTTCAAGGCTTCATGGTAGGTAGGTGAAGTTTGAAGAAGCTTCCATAAATAAATATTGGCATGGGTATTGCGGAATTGGTTTATCATATCATACTCCATGCTAGGAAGATGGGGTGGAGAAGAAAGAATGGGTTGAGAAGGTGGTAAAGAAGTAGGAACCACTAGATTAGGTTGAGGGCTATTCCTTGTATGATAGGTGTGAGCTATCAAATCTTGATCACTGAATGATTCTAAAGATTCCATAGATTTACCTTTGATAATAATTTGAGGACAACCTTGAATAATGAACAAGGGTTTTGGATAAACCATGTTAGTTATCTCAGCACTACAAATAGATTCACAAGAAGGAAGAAAAGAAGACATCCTAGGAGGAGATGAGGTGGGAGCTTTATTCTCCATAGGATCATCACTAAGAGGGAGAGCATTAACAGAATTCATATCATTCTCCGCTAATGCCTCATCACAAGAAGGAATCCCAAATGAAGGTAAAGCATCTATAATGTCTCCTTATTTATTTAAAATGTCTTCACAAGAGGAGTGTGTTTTAGAAAAAAGAGTCACCATAATGTATGAATATTTCATCTATTAATAAATCACCCTCTTGTATCAAATCATGTTCACAAATAGGGGATAAATCAATGTCCTTATCCAAGGGTTCATCCCAAATAGGAGGATTATACTCTAAAGTAGTCTCATATGAAAGACATATATTAGGAGAAGAATTAACATCAATCCTCAACTCATCTCCATAAAGAGAAATATGATGGAGAGAAATATTGAAGTCATCTTCTTTCTCTAATATATCCTTACAAGGTAATACAAGAGAGGAAAAAGCAACATCACATGCACTAAATAAAGTCTTTTAAGTGTAACATCATTCAATGGTAAGGTAAGAGGAGGATATTGTTTATTCCCAAAAATTATAGAAGGATGTTTGGAAAATACATGAAACAACTTGTGCAACATGATAACGAATAAAGAAATGGATAGAAAATAGATCTAAATATATCCCAATGCATTCAAATGAAATCTATAAGCATGAAAAATGTAAATGTTTTTGTATTTTTAAAAAAAATTGTGATTTTTAATTTTTGATATATAAATTCAAAAACATAAAAGAAATATACTTTTAAATTCATGTAAGATCTAACACAAGATGCAAATCTAACACCAAAAAGAAAGCGTTGTCTATCGCGGGTTCACCAAAATGTAAAGTAAGAAATGTAACATTTGAAATAAGTTCATTTGAAATAAGTGGGGGAAAGATAAGATATTCCTCTTCCATCCCAAGATGCACAAATGAACGATCCAAATTGATCAGCCCAAAGAGGATCAATGCATAAATGAATCAATCTTTTGGAAATGAGAGCAAAGGGGAAAGTCTTAAATTCCCATTTTATAGAAAGAAATGTGTGATAGATTAGAAAGATGGAAATGAATAGAAGAAAAGTACTAACTATAAGATAGGTCATATCTGAAGAATGATTTTTTGGGGGGTCTATGCTCTATTTTTTGGAAAATCTTAAGTAAGTCCCAAAATAGAAACATAGAGATCAACAAAACCCATAAATCATTTTCCGATCCGACACTGTCTTGATAAAAATCTCCACCTTGACCCAAAAATGTCACCCTTGACCCAAAAATCTTGACCTTGACCCCAAAATGTCACCCCTGACCCAATAATCTTGACCTTCACTTGCACAGGTCTGACAAAAAATTTATTTGCGAATCTCGATCGTTCACTGAAAAGGATATCCATATCTGAGTTCAAATCCATAGTCCTGAACCTGTATCTGCAAGAAAATGAGATTTGTTTGTTGGGGGGAGGGGTTTGCCTTGGTCAAACCCCAGTTTTGGAATTAACCTTAAAATATAATTGAAATTGCATGAATGAAACAAAGTAAATGAACAAATTCACCTTTCTTGTAGAAGTCCTTGTGGCGGATTCGAATCTGTGAATCCACAAGTATGTATGCACCAAATGGATGTAGAATGTAGAATATATAATGTTTAATGTCTCAAATAAATTGCTTATAAATATTCAACACCAATCTTGAATGGATCTTAGAAGAGGAAGAGGCTTGGAGGAATGTGAATGAAGAAACCTTCAACAAGAGGGCTCCATAGAGCTTGAATCCTTCAATGGCTACCAATGGATCTCCTTGATCAATTGGATGCTTGAAAGATTTAATCCTTAAGAGTAGATGCTTGCTTCAATGTATTATTTCTTGCTTCAAGTTCCTTATAATTTCATGGTTCTTTCTTGATGATCATTTTTTTGTGGTTAGAGAGTCTTAGAGAAAATGAGAGGAGAAAGATTCCTTTTATACAAATCTAGGGCACAATCTTCTAGAGAGGCCGACATAAGATAATTAAATCACCATTAGACATATATCCTTAGAAGAGGACCTATATTAAATATAATTTATGAATCATCATTTTGGAACCCAAAACAACCGACCTGGAAGCGGGAATTAAACTTTTTGAAAGACCGACATCCAAAAACTGTGAGATCCTGAAATCTGGACCCTGGGTCAAGGTCAAGGTCGACCTTGACCTAGGTCAGGCATGAGGTTGAACTTGACCTAGGTCAATGGTGACGTCGACCTTGACCCAGAAAGGTTGATTCTGACCCTGAGGTCAAAAATATAAGTTTTCAGTTTTGGATGTTAGAAATAGGCTGGAAAAGTGGGAAATGGGGAAGAATTGGGGAAAAATGTTAGTAATGACTGAGAGGGGGTGAATCAGTGGCTTAAAAAAATTATCCTTAAACTTAACCACCAATAAATAAACCTCAAATAATTAATTCCCTACAAGATGCATGCCATGAAATACTAATAATGATTTAACTGTGTCAGTTTTTCTTTTCTGACCTTATTCTCCTTGATTACTGATAAGCAGTAAAAACTATTTACTGACACTCAGTAAATAAGTAGAGTCTACTGATCAATCTAGAAATGTATATGTGAAATGTAAAATAGTAAAATAATAAACCATACACACATAATACATGGATTTTAGTGTGGAAACCCTGTTAAGGAAAAAAAACACTCGGACTGGTACCCCAAATTTTCACTCTTCTAAAATGAGCCTTGTTAGGATCCAACCCTATTAAAGGTTACAAACACACTGTTATGTGTGACCTTGTTAGAGGATTTTATACATAGAGGTTGTCACTTAGTATCGGGCATCTATTTTCTACCATCCTTAAATCAGCCTCCTTCTTAGACTGTCAATAGGCTTTAGGAAAATGTTGCTACCATCCTTGAATCAACCTTCTTCTTATACTGTCAATAGGTATCGGGAAAGTCCAATGCTACTTTCATGAATCAACCTTTTTGGCACTCCTTGGGATGTACCTCAATATATAGAAGATTGTTAAGTCCTTCTCTATTAAGAGACTTGATTCTTCAATGGTTAAACTGAAACACAATGACCTGTTTCTAATGCAACTTGAATTGCATATTTTTAGATCTATTTAAGTACATTACCTCTCTGATCAATGTATCAATTCAATTCTTTGTGCTCCACACTTTCTACTTTGTGATGCTGTGCTTCACTATTCATCGGTGTCTGCAAAATTATTTAGCTCTCCTTCAGCTTGATTGATTAGGACTGAATGAAGTTATCCTTCATCAGTTTCTCTTCAACATTCTCTTTCTATTCTTCCCCTTCATCCCCTTCATGTGATAGAGAAATGAATTAAGCTTGTCTCTTATATAGACATGATATTCACCATTTCTTGATTCTTGGCATGAAAAACAATCCAGCCAATATGATTTAAAGCTTAACTCCTGATTTATCTCATAGTTATCTTCTTTCCAACTGTAAAAATCTTCTTTAAATCAATCACTTGACTCTGGTCGAATAAAACAATGAAAACAACCAGTTAAGTCTATCTTTAGCTCTTGCCAGCTAGATATTTTGTCATTTTCTAAACTCTTTATTCTGTCGGTCAACTCTGTAGTTAGTCATTGGTGAAAACTCTCAGTTCTCTCGGTGTGGCTCCAGTTAGCTTCAGGATCTCCATTCATCGAGAATCATTATTTTTTACTCGTCGGGCAACTTTATTTTCAGCTCATTGGGAATCCTGTGATTTTTCTTTGTCGGGCAATACTATTTTTTTCTCGTCAGGTATCACTGTGACTTTGGTTCTTTGCCTTTACCGATGGTGTGCAGTCCATCGGTGTTATCTGTCACTTAGTGAATACTTGACTTTTATGCATTGCTAAAAGGATAATCTTTGTTCCATTGATTCTCTGAAGTCTTTGGCATTATATACATGACCGTACAGATGATATCAAGTTGACATCAATGATAATACACACCATTAATTGATTTAATGTCTTACATTATCTTCAACTTAACATTATCAAACATTCAATCAGTTATATGTCATCAATCTCTCCCTTTAGCATTGATGGAAAAATAATATATTATCATACTATATTATTTCTAATACAATATGAAATACAACAGTTGAGATTCATCAAACTACCAATCATTTTGTTTCTGATAACTGATAAAAATGTTTGACTGTCGGTAAGCTCTATATTAGCTTAGATTTGATTCTTGCAGTTCTCTACTTTTTGATGTGTTGGATCTTCTTCTTGTGTTTATTTCTCTCTTTTGACTATTCTTCTTCTTTGATGTCTCTGTCTCTTGTCAACAACTCTCCCTTTGTATATTATCTCTCCCTTAGGATATACTTTCTCCCTATTGGAGTAATCTGATAATGTATAATCTCTTTTTCTTTTCTTTTATAAGAATGTGATAATATGGATACTTTCTCTCCCTTTGACAACAATGCCAAATAAGTATTTTACAAATATCTGACATTCATGTCAAATAATCATTTTCTTCTATCCATAATATATTCCTTGAATTTCCC
>MU223748.1:3000152-3035444 GCA_018584345.1 Thuja plicata
CTTGTCATCTGGTCTTGGCACAAGTGACCATGTTTTGTTCTTCTCAATCTGCTCAATCTCATCATTCATAGCACTTATCCATTCTTCATTATCTAGTGCAGCATTGACAAATTTTGGCTCAAACTCATAAATTAAACAATTTGAGGTTAAAGACTTACTTCTTATTCTTGTACCATCTTTCTTATCTCCTATGATCTGGATCTCTAGATGGTTCCTTCTTACATATCTTGCAAGTACAGGTACAACTCTTTGTGTATCAGTTTGATAATTATTTTGATCTTCATTATGTTCTTCATTACCTTGCACATTATTTTGATTATTATCCCGACAATCGGTAATAGTAGTCTGACCATCGGTTGCAACATTGTGTTGTTCTAGGATTAAGCACTGTTGCTCAGGTAGAGTGTTGGGTTCTTCACAATATAAAAACTTGTTGTAGTCCTCTAGTTCTTTTGTGCTTTCTAGCTCATTCTTTTCTGCAAATTCATCAATCTTTACATTTACACTTTCAACTATTTTGTTAGAGGCCTTGATAAGACATTTAAAAGCTTTCCTTTTGGTAGAATACCCCAGAAAAATACCTTCATCACTTTTGGCATCAAACTTTCCATTTCTATCATCCTTTAAGACATAACATTGACTACCAAAGATCTTGAAGTAACTTACATTGGGTGTTTTACCATACCATAGCTCATAAGGTGTCTTCTTTGTGTCTTTTGTTAATTGTACTCTATTAAGTGTATAGACAGTAGTGGTGACAGCTTCCCTCCAGAAGATTTGGGTGATGTCTTTCTCTATCATCAGTGTTCTTGCACAATCAACTATTGATCTATTCCTTCTCTTAGCAATCCCATTGTGTTGTGGTGTTCTTGGTGAAGAAACCTGTCTTTTTATACCATGCTCATTACATAAATTAGTGAGTTCATCTGATATAAATTATCCTCCTCTATCTGATCTCAAACTTTTCAAATCCTTACCACTTTGTTTTTCTACCATAGCCTTATACCATTTAAACATCTTGAATGCTTCAGATTTATGTTTTAGAAACATAATTGTCATCATTCTAGAGTAATCACAATAAAGAGAATAAAATATCTACCTCCATAATAGCTCTTTTTCCTCATAGGTCCACATAAATTAGTATGGACTAATTCTAGAATATCATCAGATGTATAGGTTTTACTTTTGAAACTAGACTTTGTCATTTTACCTTTTTGACAATTTTTGTACATGATGTTGTCTGGCTTTGTCATCATCGGTAAGCCTCTTACATTTCTTCTTCTGCTTATTTTTATCATTTTGTCAAAATCCACATGACACAATATTTTGTGCCACAACCATATGTCTTTGTTTCTAGTCATTAAGCAAGTGGTGTTAGTATCAATCAGATAGAATAAGTTACCTTTAGTTTGTTCACCGGTTCCAATCAGTTTTCCTGATTCATTGAAGATCTTTGCCTTCTTGTTCTCAAATGCTACTCTGTGACCTGAATTGTTTAGTTAAGAAACACTCAACAGATTATAATTCAACCCCTTTACCCAATAAGAATTTTCACATTTAATCAGGTTATTCAACATTATATTTCCTTTACCTTCAACCGGACAAGGTGTATCATTACCCATTCTTACTGTACCACCATTATAATACTCAAAAGTGTTAAACTTTTCTTTGTCACCGGTCATGTGGTGAGTACATCCACTATCTATAATCCAGATGTCATTCTTTCTAACCTTAGATATGAGTGCAGTTTCTACATACCTTTCATCTTCATCTAAATCATCCTTCATAGCTACAAATACCATCTCGATGTCTTCATCAAGTTTGGTGTCAGTATCTTCATCTTTGCGAGAAGCTAGGTAGCTAGACTTCTTTCCTTTATCCTTGTAGTCTCGGGTATCTCTTCTTTCTGATTGTCGATAACCTCTATAATCTTTGTTATCACCTCTATCAAATTTCTTCTCAAAAGGTCTATCATTACTTCTATCCTCTTTTCTTCTGTTAGGACATCTTGTAAAAAAGTGTCCAATCTCTTTACAATTAAAGAATACAAGTGGTAACTTGACTTTGTATTTACCTTTGCCTCTCTGCACTCTTTTAGCCATAAGTGATTCTATTTCATCTAGATCTTCTTCTTCACTTTCACTTTTACTATCTTTTCTAGATGAGTATCTATGACTGGATTTGCTTATTTTCATAGAAGACTTAAATGCAGACTCTAAGTTTGGTAAGACACTATTGTCAAAGTTATTCATTTCAAATGAAATCAGTCTACCAATTAAACTATCAAGAGTAACTCTGTTGTTTTCTATTGCTCTCATTTCTTGAATGACAAAAACTCTAATAGCATATATAGGCAATAAGGTTCTTAATATTTTACTTACCACTGTCTCCTCTTCAAGTGTACCTCCAACACCCCGTATAGAATTGACTACTTATTTTAATCTTATGTTGTACTGTGTGATGTTTTCTCCTTCTTTCATTCTAAGATCATCAAATTTTTCTCTAAGGCTTTTTGCCTTGGCTCTCAGAACATTTGTATCACCTCCATGTACAAGCTTCAGCTTGTCCCAAATTTTATTTGCAATTTTTCAATCCTTGACATCTTCAAATTCAACATCGAAGAGTGAGGAAGAAATCTCTATAACCATGCAGTTATGCTCATGCTTCTCTCTCAATTGATCTACTATCAATAATCCTGTAGGCAAAACATATTCAATATCTAGGAATTGAGAAACATCATTACCAATACCTGATAAGTGGAGTCTTATCCTGCTTTGTCATGAAGCAAAGTTGTCTTTGTTCAACTTGGGCACATCTCATCTGTTCATCTTGTGATCCTGACTTAGGTCTTGAAACTTTTCTTCTAAGCAGACAAGCTCTGATACCAATTGTTAGTAATAACTGAGAGCAGGGGAGGGGGGGTGAATCAGTGGCTTCAAAAAATTATCCTTAAACCTAACCACCAATCAATAAACCTCAAATTATTAAGTCCCTACAAGATGCATGCCATGAAATACTAATAATGATTTAACTCTCTATCGGTTTTCTTTTCTGACCTTATTCTCCTTGATTACCGATAAGAAGTAAAAATCATTTACTGACACTTAGTAAATAAGTAGAGTATACCGATCAATCCAGAAATGCATATGTGAAATGTAAAACAATAAAGTAATAAACCATACACACATAACACATGGATTTTAACGTGAAAACCCTTTTAAGGGAAAAAACCACTGTGACCGGTACCCCAAATTTTTGCTCTTCTGAAGTGAGTTGTGTTAGGAGCCAACCCTGTTAAAGGTTACAAACACACTATTAGGTGTGACCTTGTTAGAGGATTTTATACATAGAGGTTGTCACTTAGTATCGGGCATCTATTTGCTACCATCCTTGAATCAGTCTCCTTCTTAGACTATCAATAGGCTTTAGGAAAATCTTGCTACCATCCTTGAATCAACCTTCTTCTTAGAATTTCAATAGGTATCGGGAAAGTCCAATGATACTTTCATGAATCAACCTTTTTGGCACTCCTTGGGATGTAACTCAATATATAGAAGATTTTTAAGTCCTACTCTGTTAATAGACTTGATGCTTCAATGGTTAAACTGAAACAAAATGACCTGTTTCTAATTAAACTTGAATTGCATATTTTTAGATCTATTTAAGTACATTACCTCTATGATCAATGTATCAATTCAATTCGTTGTGCTCCACACTTTCTACTCTGTGATGTTGTGCTTCACTATTCGTCAGTGTCTGCAGAATTCTTTAGCTCTCCTTCAACTTGATTGATTAGGACTGTACAAAGTTATCCTTCATTAATTTCTCTTCAGCATCCTCTTTCTATTCATCCCCTTCATCCCCTTCGTGTGATATGAAAATGAATTAATCTTGTCTCTTATATAGACATGATATTCACCGTTTCTTGATTTTTGATTCTTGATTCTTGATTCTTGGCGTGAAAAACAATCCAGCCAATCTGATTTAAAGCTTAACTCCTAATTTATCTCATAGTTATCTTCTTGCCAATTGTACAAATCTTCTTTAAATCAATCACTTGACTATAGTAGAATAAAAAAATGAAAACAACCAGTTAAGTCTATCTTTAGCTCTTTCCAGCTAGATTTTTGTTATTTTCTAAACTCTTTGTTCTGTCGGTCAACTCTGTAGTTAGTCATCGGTGACAACTGCTAGTTCTGTCGATGTGACTCTAGTCAGATTTGGGATCTCCATCCATCGAGCATCATTGGTTTTTACTCATCGGGCAACTCTATTTTCAGCTCATCGAGCATCCTGTGATTTTGCTTCATTGGGAAACACTGTTTTCTGCTCGTCGGGTATCATCGTGACTTTGGTTCTTTGCCTTTACCGACGGTGTGCACTCTGTCAGTGTTATCTATCACTTAGTGAATACTTGACTTTTATGCATTGCTGAAAGCATAATCTTTGTTCCATTGATTCTCTGAAGTCTTTAGCATTATATACATGACCATACAGATGATATCAAGTTGACATCAATGATAATACAAACCATTAATTGATTTGATATCTTGCATTATCTTCAACTTCACATTATCAAACATTCAATCAGTTATATGTCATCAATCTCTCCCTTTAGTATTGATGGAAAAATAATATATTATCATACTATATTATTTCTAATAAAATATGAAATACAATAGTTGAGATTCATCAAACTACCAATCATTTTGTTTCTGATAACCGATAAAAATGTTTGACCATCGATAAGCTATGTGTTAGCTTATATTTGATTCTTGCAATTCTCTACTTTCTAATGTGTTGAATCTTCTTCTTCTGTTTATTTCTCTCTTTTGACTGTTCTTCTTCTTTGATGTCTCTGTCTCTTGTCAGCAACTCTCCCTTTGTATATTATCTCTCCCTTAGGATATACTTTCTCCCAGTTGGAGTAATTTGATAATGGATAATCTCTATTTCTTTTCTTTTAGAAGAATGTTATAATATGGATACTTTCTCTCCCTTTGACAACAATTCCAAATAAGTATTTTACAAATATCTAACATGCTCTCTTTGAAAATCAACATTAACCCTCTGAAGGGATGCTCTCAAAGATAGACAGGGTCTTGTAAGCACAAAAAGGTATCATATCAGTACTCAATCATCAAGCAAACACTATGCCAACTTGACCTAGTCAAGCTCAACCTTTTTGGGTCAGGGTTGACCTTTTTGGGTCAAGGTAGACCTTTTTGGGTCTAGGTCAACCTTTATGGGTCAGGGTCGACATTCACCCCAAAAGGACTGAATCTTCCTAGTTAGGGTCGACCTTAGAACATCAAGGTTGACATAACTGGACCAGGGTTGACCTTTCTGGTTTTGGGTCAACCTTCCCTATAAAACCATGAATTTTTCAAACTTAAATATCAAAACAGGAAACCTACCTCAGGCAGTGGTTGTCCGTTGGCCAGGCACTCTCTCACGACCTCCATATGGCTTGCTCAAAATTCTC
The DNA here is from genome assembly GCA_018584345.1 of Thuja plicata. Lineage (NCBI taxonomy): Eukaryota > Viridiplantae > Streptophyta > Pinopsida > Cupressales > Cupressaceae > Thuja > Thuja plicata. The sequence continues at coordinate 3,005,638 of MU223748.1, forward strand.
CTCTCTTCGACATCTTGTCTCCTTTTCCAAACTTCTAAAAATGGTATGAATGAGGAGGTAAGTGTCTCTTTCCCTTATTTATACCTTCAAATTAAGGTTTCTTTAGGGATTTTCTTAGGGTTTCATTTGAAATTACTTAGGTCAAATTCAAATTTCATTTGACATGGATTTAGATAGATATTAACTCTCTTCATCATAACTTGAGTTTGGTAGCTCTGTTATTAGTGTCATCAGAGGCATTGGAATCATGATTCAGATACCTAACTTCTTGAGTCAGTTTAGGAAGGTTTGGGAATCTTCTAACTAGTTTAGGAAATGAGTTTTCAATAAACTACATATTTAGTGTATAGAATTTATCTTATCACCCTATTTCACCTTTCAAAAATTAGTAAGAAAAAACATGGGGGGGCATAAGGGGATTTATACACTTCTCAAGATCATTATATTAAGGCTTAGGTACTCTATGGATTTTTAACTAGGTGTGCTGCAGGTTGCGGGTACTAATGGTTTCTAGCAGGATCTCTACATTGAGGACTTGGCTATATCCTTTTCACTTTCTGATGTTTTCTTACTTTAGCTTACATACTCACGTAGTGTCATATCAAAGCTAAAGTGGGGGATAAATGTATCATCTTAAAATGGAAGCACTTCTATTTTGGTATGTTTAGCACCTTCATTTAGTGCACTTCCATATTAGATTTGCATTTAGGATGCATTTGTGTTTGATTCTTCATGATTATGTAAAATTAGGGTTACGATCTTATGGATTCTCCTTGGTTTCCCTCTCCATGACTCTATTCTTCTATGAAGGACCTATGTGTGGGCCCTCCTATACCTCATCATACTCTCTCTAGGCCTCTAGGCCTTCTTCCCAGCATTCTGGAATGTTCCATCACCTTCCTAGGTCCTCGGTTGACCTAGAAATCTCATAGACATCACTAGGTGACCTGCCTACAACCTCAGGTCAGGGTCAAAATCAACCCTGACCAAGGTTAGGGTCAAGGTCCACCTGGGCCTAGGTTAGGGGCGAGTTTAGCCTTGACCTAGGTCAAGGGTGAGGTCAACATAGACCTCTGTCGGATGTTGGTCCCCACTTTCAATTCCAGAGCTTATTGGGGTTCTAAACTTAGAGTAGGTCCCCGAGTTCAGATGCAGAAGTGTTTTATCCGATATCTAATTTAATTCATTCCCTCCTTGGTTGGTGATTGTGATTGGACCATAATTCAAGGTGAAATTTGGATTTGGGTTCCTCGCATTTCCCTAGGAGACCTATATTGAGATCTCTATATAAACACTCTCTTTTGCCTTCATTTGATCATGAAACAAAATCGGGAGATGACATGATGTAATGATGATGCAAATAAGCACGAGGATGATATAGAAGGACAAATCTATGAGGACATGTTGATACATTCAAGCATTTTTGTGGATAAGATATTGTAGATCTTCATTGAAGAAAGGAGGTTCTTTTTTCTATTAGATCTAACATTCTCAACATTCAAGCATTCAAAAGGACATTACCATGGGGTAGCAATTCCAGATTATGAATTGATATTTGGAGGTGCTATTTTCAGGAGTTACAGGTACATGATAGTAGATCTGAGACCAAATTTGGATACCCTTTTCAATGAACTTTCAAGATCTGAAAACATATTTTTTGTCGAGGCAGCACAGGTCAAGGTTGAGATTATTGGGTCAAGGGTGACATTTGTGGGTCAAGCTCAACCTTTTTCATAAGACGGTGTTGGATCGGAAAAATATTTATGGGTTTTGTTCATCTCTGCATTTTGATTCCAGATCATACTTTAGATTTTCCAGAGATAGGGTACAGACCTCAGAAAACAACATTTTTAAGATCTGCTATGATATGAGGTAGGTATTTCATTCCATAGTTCCTTACAAGTATTCTCAATTCCTTATCATAATAATTAAGTGTATAAGACTAAAATTGGACTTAGGGTCTCTTTTCATATGAAATTCCTATTATCTAGAAGACCTCCTATGTAATCCAAATTTTAGATCTTACATTTTAGAGTACAAATAGACCTCAAAAAACTACATTCTTTAGATCTACCATATCTTAAGGTTATTACTTTTCTCCTATTCATTTCAATCTTTCTAAATCTATCAGACAATCCTTTCCATAAAATGGGAATTTAAGACTTTCCTCTTTTCTCTCATTTCCAAATGATTGAATCATTTGTGCATTGATCCTTTTTGGGTTGATCAATTTGGATCTTTCATTTGTGCATCTTGGGATGGAAGAGGAATATATTATCTTTCCCCCACTTATTTCAAATGAACTTATTTCAAATGTTACATTTTGGTGAACCCGCGATAGACAACTCTTTCATTTTGGTGTTAGATTTGCATCTTGTGTTAGATCTTACATGCATTTAAAAGTAGATTTCTTTTATGCTCTTGCATTAATATATCAAAAATTAAAAATCACAAATTGCTTTAAAAATACAAAAAATTTACATTTTTCATGCTTATAGATTTCATTTGAATGCATTGGGATATATTTAGATCTATTTTCTATGCATTTCTTTATTCATTATCATGTTGCACAAGTTGTTTCAAGTATTTTAAAAACATCCTTCTATAACTTTTGGGAATAAACAACATCCTCCTCTTACCTTACCATTGAATGATGTTACACCTAGAAAGACTTTATTTAGTGCATGCGATGTTGCTTTGTCATCTCTTGTATTACCTTGTAAGGATATATTAGAGCAAGAAGATGACTTCAATCTTTCTCCCCATCATATTTCTCTTTATGGAGATGAGTTGATGATTGATGTTAATTCTTCTCCTAATATATGTCTTTCCTATGAGACTACTTTAGAGTATAATCCTCCTATTTGGGATGAACCTTTGGATTTGGATGTTGACTACTCTCTTCCTCATGAATCCATTGTGGATGATTCTCCTATTTGGGATGAACCCTTCGATAAAGACATTGATTTATCCCCTCGTTGTGAAGATTCTTTGGTACAAGAGGGTTATTTATTAATAGATGACATATTGATACATGATGGTTACTCTTTTTCTAAAACACACTCCTCTTGTGAAGACATTTTAAAGAAAGAAGGAGACATTATAGATGCTTTACCTTCATTTGTAATTCCTTCTCATGATGAGGCATTAGCGGAGAATGATATGAATTCCCTTAATGCTCTCCCTCTTAGTGATGATCCTATGGAGAATAAAGCTCCTACCTCATCTCCTCCTAGGATGTCTTCTTTTCTTCCTTCTTGTGAATCTATTTGTAGTGCTGAGATAACTAACATGGTTTATCCAAAACCCTTGTTGACTATTCAAGGTTTTCCTCACATTACTATCAAAGGTAAATCTATGGAATCTTTAGAATCTTTCAATGATCAAGATTCGATAGCTCACACCTATCATACAAGGAATAACCCTCAACCAAATCTGGTGGTTCATACTTCTTTACCACCTTCTCAACCCATTCTTCCTCTACCTTGTCTTCCTAGCATGGAGTATGATATGATAAACCAATTGTGCAATACCCCTGCCAAGATTTCTTTATGGGAGCTTCTTCAAACTTCACCTACCTACCATGAAGCCTTGAAAAATGCTCTAGAGACTCTTCCCACCCCACCTCCTAATCAAGAGAACATCAATGCCTTCTTACAGTGCATGCATGTTACCCCGGGTCTTGCTAACATTTTATTTACTGAAAAGGATTTACCTTCTAAAGAAATACATAATCAATATGACAACCTTATGGTTGTTGTTACTACTAATAAGAGTATCATTCGTAGGACCTTGATTGATAATGGATCTGGGATTAATATTTGTAGCATGTACATGCTCAAATCAATTAAATATGATCTTTCAACTATTCAACCTGATAATAATCCTATACGTGGCTTTGATAACATTGATAAGAAAACTTTGGGCATCATTACCTTACCTATCAAAGTAGGTCCACTCATCTTGAATACTCATTTTCATGTTATTCCTAGACCTCTTAATTATAACCTCCTTTTGGGTAGACCTTGGTTGCATGAGATGCATGTTGTTCCTTCCACCCTTCACTGTAAAGTCAAGTTTATTCACAACAACATGGTGTATACACTTCATATGGATGATGCACCAAATCCATGTTTACATATTCAAACCTACAATAATCATTTTCCTAATAGTAATCCTTCTTCCTCTAATGTTCTTCCTGGAGATGATTGGGGAACCTTGAATTTTAATCCTACCTTTATTTGAGAGTATAAGGTTTCTAATCTTGATTTTATGAAGCAACAAAGAGAGTTTTAAAAACAAGTCTTTGCTTCTACTTCTCATTCCCTTCGTAACAACTTTGTCTCTGCTTCTACCCACTGTGAATATGTCAAACCTACTAGTAATGTCATAGTGACTACTGAAGTTCCATTGAATCCTTCTGATATGGATTCTTGTTATGGTCCTGGTTATCATTTACTAGTTAAACAAGGATTCCATGGTCAAGGATGTGGTATGCATAAAAAGGGAATTCAAATGCCTTTGAAGAATGGGGGGCATGAGAATTATTATAGATTGAGATTTAATCCTCAACAACACATCAATAACAACATCTCTAATAAACATTTCAAACCATGATGACCCTATGAAGGAAGTTGACCGAGAAGTTCTTTTTCCTAAGCTCCTTCATGCTAAGATGATTACTAGACCTAAACAAAAAAAGAAACGTAGTCCACACTTGAAGAATCTTCCTTTTTGTTTGTATCATATATTTCATGATCACCCTACTAATGAATTTCAAGCTTTACATTATAAGATTAGGAAGCTCATTGATAGTAAAATTATTTATATATCATCTGGCAATGAGTTGTATCTCAATCCCGTTTTCTCTGAATAACATTTATGTTCCTATTATGGAACTCCACATTATGTAAATAATGTTAGCCTAATCTTTGGGGGCTCATTGTCTTTCATATTATTATGAGTGATATAATATGTCCCCTTTCATCCTTTTTCTCACACTTGGGGGGCAAGGATGACATCTCCTTCTTTTTTGTCTTTCCAGGATTCACTTTTCCCTAGGTTAAGGAGTATCTAAAAATTATCTGATATCGAATAATACATGAAAATTTTGGTTTGCATTGAGGATCTATGTCCTTGATCATAACCTATTTCTTTGTTTGACATTGGGTTTCCATGGTTGATAAATCTCTCACTTTGGAAACTGAATCGTGTGTTATCCCTCACAAGGATTACTTTTTCACTTCATGCATGATATCTCTTTGCATTCGTCCCTTCCATGGCCTCATAGGAGCTGTGACCTTGGCTTGGACTGGGTTTTTTCTATGGATATTGTCTTGATGTTGAAGAAGTCTTTATCCTTTTTATTTTCTTTCCTTAACATGTCAAAATAGTATGTACTTTGTCATCTTAAGGAGGGGGGCATATATACGGCCTCCCTCATTTTATATTATGCATTTTTGTTCTAACCTTTTGTTTTACAACATGCTAAATCCTCTAAAGGTAACGCACATAAGTTGCTAAATCCTAAAGAGATACACATTCAATTACAATTCAATATGCTAAATCCTCAAAAGGTAACACACATAAGTTGCTAAATCCTGAAGAGATACACATTTTACAAATGTATTCCATGGTGATATAAGAATATGGATCCATGGGTACTTTATAAAATCTGTCAGAAGATGCACTACATACATGCACAAAGCTGCAAGAAGGCGCACAACTTTGTGGGGTGACTATCAAGTGCTTTCTTGGTGGGCCATCCTATCCTTTTTTGGTTCACTGTGAGATACACACATCTTACTAGGCAAGCTAACCACTCCTCTCTCTCTCTTTCTCTTTGACCGGTGATGTCTCTCATATCATGATCTTAGGGATGATAAAGATTTAAGTCCCTAGGTTCTTAAGTTCATTTGTCCCTTTTGATTTCAATAAGGTTATCTTTTCTTGATGATTTCCTTTACCAAGAGTTTGCATTGAGTCCATACTCTTGCTAAAGTGGGGGCTAAATGTATAGTCAGAAAATGGAAGCACTTCCATTATAGACTAGTTTCGCCTTCCAAGTAAGTGATTTGGGGTCATTTCAAGCACCTTGAATGGGTTTTTGACTTGGATATGATTTTTTCCCCTATTCTTCCCCATTTCTCACTTTTCCAGCCTGTTTCTGACATCCAAAATTGAAAACTGAGATTTTTGACCTCAGGGTCAAAATTGACCTTTCTGGGTCAAGTTCAACCTCACCCTTGAACTAGGTCAAGGTCGACCTCACCCCTGACCTAGGTCAAGGTCAAACTCACCCCTGACCTATGTCAAGTTCAACCTCGACCTTGACCTAGGGTCCAGATTTCAGGATCTCACAGTTTCCGAATATCGGTCTTTGAAAAAGTTTAATTCCCGCTTCCGGGTCGACTGTTTTGGGTTCTGAAATGATGATTCCTAAATTATATTTAATATAGGTCATCTTCTAAGTATATAGGTCTAATGGGAATTTAATTTTCCTATGTCATCCTCTCTAGAAGATTGTGCCCTAGATTTGTATAAAAGGAAGCTTTCTCCTCTCATTTTCTCTAAGACTCTCTAACCACAAAAAATGATCATCAAGCAAGAACCATGAAATCATAAGGCACTTGAAGAAAGAAATAATCCATTGAAGAAATCATCTACTCTCAAGCATTCAAGCATCCAATTCATCAAGGAGATCCATTGGTATCCATTGAAGGATTCAAGCTCTATGGAGCCCTCTTGTTGAAGGTTTCTTCATTCACATTCCTCCAAGAATCTTCCTCTTCTAAGATCCATTCAAGATTGGTGTTGAATATTTCAAAGAAATTGATTTGAGACATTAAACATTCTACTTTCTACATACTACATTCTACATCCATTTGGTGAATACATACTTGTGGATTCACAGATTCAAATCCGCCACAAGGACTTCTACAAGCAAGGTGAATTTGTTCATTTACTTTGTTTCATTCATGCAATTTCAATTATATTTTAAGGTTAATTCCAAAATAAGGGTTTGACCAAGGCAAACCTCTCCCCCTCAACAAACAAATCTCTTTTTCTTGAAGATACAGGTTCAGGACTGTGGATTTGAACTCAGATCTAGATACCCTTTTTAGCAAACTATCAGGATCCGTGAACAAATTTTTTGTCAGACTTGTACAGGTCAAGGTCGAAATTATTGGGTCAGGGGTGACATTTTTGGGTCAAGGTAGAGATTTTTGGTTCAAGAATGACATTTTGGGGTCAAGGTTGAGATTCTGGGGTCAACGGTGACATTTTGGGGTCAAGGTCAAGATTTTTATCAAGACAGTGTTAGATCGGAAAATGATTTTTGGGTTTTGTTCATCTCTACGTTTCTATTCCGGGACATACTTCAGATTTTCCAAAAATAGAGTATAGACCCCCGAAAATAGCATTCTTCAGATCTTCCCTATCTTAAGGTTAATACTTTTCTCCTATTCATTTCAATATTTCTAAATCTATCACACATTCGTTTCCATAAAATGGGAATTTAAGACTTTCCTCTTTGCTCTCATTTCCAAATGATTGATTCATTTCTGCATTGATCATTTTTGGGTTGATCAATTTGGATCGTTGATTTGTGCAATTTGGGATGGAAGAGGAATATATTATCTTTCCCCCACTTATTTCAAATGAACTTATTTCAAATGTTACATTTCTTACTTTACACTATCCAATTTTCAAAAGCACAAAACTCCTGTTCTCGGGAGGTGTAGTTCCATACTCTAATCCAAAATTGAACAGGGTTAGGCTAGTTGTGATGAAACCTTTGTGGCTGTAAATATTGATAGTTCATGAGTGAGGAGTTATAGTATAGGATCAAATTCTTAAGGCCTGAATAATGCATAAACTTAGGGTGATCCTTTTTACTTTGTATATCTATGAATGCATGGTGCATTTGATCTATAATATATTCAACATAGTCATAGTTAGAGGTGGTATGGAGGCTCTGCATGTCCAACACCATCATCAAAATATCTAAGGTAATCCTTTCTGCTCCTGCATCTTTTCCCATCACTCTGCATAGTGCATATGATATGTATTTTATGTAGAAATCTAGGTCCTTGTAAAAATATAGAGCTTTTCCTGGCATAGGTGCTATGTAGGTTTTCATTTTCTTAGGAACATGATGTTCCTTGATCAATTTGGCATAAATACTAGACTCTCTAGTATACCTATTCTCTAGGTTCTTCAAGTTTATCTCAGTAGTCATAGGATAGTACACATTGAAGGTCGTCATGAAAGAATTTAGGTCCAAGGTAAGTAGGGGTTTCCCATCATCCCTCTTAATTGTTTTGGTCAAGGTATCATACCTACTGGCCAATTCTAAAATGAAATCAACATCTACAAAGATGTCAGGAACTATTAACCTGGCTAATGCATAGGTCCAAGGGTTTGAAATAGGCATGGGTTCATCACTATTGTTAAAGAAATAATTAAACAATGAATACCCTCATGAACTTGGATTTTTTGCATCCCTAATGTAAGACATATCATCAATTAAGAATTCAACACTAACCTTTCTATTCTGGCTCGAGCCTGGAAGCAAAGTGAGAAACTCATTTGAATTATTTCTCTTTCCTTTTGATTCATCATCAACATCATCACTTCTCCCACTGGTGGAGGCTATACTCTGTGCTTGACTCATTTTCCCCTTCTGTTCTGTTCACAACACTTTATCACCGATATTGAAACAAAACTTCTCAAAACCCTCACCACAAGCTGTCAAATACATTGTAATCTACAATCTAATCATTGAAAACACTGCAAATCACAATCCCTATTGAATTCTGAATCAATAAATCACCTTTCTGAATCACTTTTTGTTGGAGAATTCAATTCTTTCTGAGAAAATACTAAAATCTCTATAAAAACTCTTCACTCTGAGAAATTGGAAGCTGGTAAAAATGAAATGATAACGGAGATGCTTACTTATAATTGATAATTCAATGTAGATGTCTCTTAAAGCTGGTAAAATTACAATTCAGTCATTTCTGCCATTAGTTCCATGCACTCTAACTTCAATTCTAGTTCTAGCCGTGGCATTTAAACTATCAAGTAATCAATTTCTGATGAGTGCTTTTGCATATAAAAACCTTATAAAATTCAAAAAGAGATCGAAATCAGATCTCATTGGCTACATTAAACCATATTATGGCTACTTTTCTACCTGTCAAAATCTCTGTGATCTTATTGGTCAGCAACTGTCCATGATGGCGCCGAAGAAAAGTCTTTATTTAATTGTGGTTTATTTCTAGTGACTGAGTGATCTCCTTGTTGCTTGATATTTTTTCTAACTGTAGTTTCTTACTGAGACTTAGCAACTACCGTAGGATCAAACTCTTGATCAATGGTTATCTCCATGTCGCCTAATATTTTACCTTAACCTTTCTTCTTATGGAGACATCGCGACTAAGCCTTTTCTTAACTGCTCTTCAAACTCGGGTCATAACTACAGACTGGGCGAATGTTGTTTCTCTATGTCGCAGAACCAACCCCCTAACTCATGTTTTATTCAGAGACCTCGCAACAAAAATTTTTAGTCTCTTTATTGCTTGATTACTTTATTTTTATAATCTTTATCTGGAGACAATGGGACTGCCGTTGATTTTGATTTCCTCTGTATTTGACGGTTATCGCTAAGTCTTGTAATCTTCATTACAAACCCTAATCTTTCATGAGACTTAGCGAAAAATAGACATGTGTCTGACTTTTCATTCTTGTCTCTTAATCGCCAGATCCTGCTTGACTTTTCAACTCTATACCGTGACCATGAAACTACCATCCAATCTGACTTCCATCCAATAGTTGTCACTAAATCTCTTGATTTTTGACTTAACTCATCTTTCTTCATGCGACTGCGCGACAACATTATTATTCAAACTGTGATTCAACCCGGGTTTATTCAGAGACCTAGCGACCATTAAAACTCCATGCCGCTTGATTTTTTCTAAACTACAGCTTTAATCAGGAGACTTCCCAACCACCATAAGATCATATCTGAGATCAATGGTTTGCGCCAAGTCTCATAACCTATTAAGCATATTATTTTTCATTAAGAGACTACGTGACCAAAGCTTTTCGCTAAGTCTTGAGATTAAATAGAATATTCGCTTTCCTTTATGAGACAAAGCGACCAAATATTAGCACATGCAAAAAATTTCACACTTAAGTTATGAAAAAGGTAACATGAAAATAGAACCCGTCTAAACAACTTAGGGATCTTGACATTTTCAAATAGGTTTAGGGCTAAAGCATTTACTTGTAGAGATATGTAAGCATTTTTAAACATGATTTTTAAACTTCTGAACATAGGCAATTACAGGAAACCTCAAAACATTCTAGGGAAAACTCAAAACTGGAAATACAACCAACATGGCCAATAGATGAGATCAGTCAAAGAAGTCAAGGGGTCAGTAGTGATGTTGAATCTACTGCATTACCTCCCAAGCCATAGATGGAAGCATACAACGTTCTAGATTCAAGAGTCAAGAAGACTACAAGGTACAAGGTGTACATGGAGCACCTCATCAAGTGGAAGAGTAGGTCTAACTCAGAAGAATCATGGGTTGTAGATATAGAGTTCAAGAATATGGGCATATCTGAAGACATTTTTTCCACGGGAGTGACATGACTTTCCATTGTGGGGGAGTATGGTGGAGGAGCACCTAGGTAAGGCTAGATGGTAACTTAGGGCTCCTTATGTGATTTTTGGCTTGTAGTGGTCTTAGCCAAACCACTAGTGCAATAATAGGACTAGGGGGTCCTAAAGTGTGGTGTGATAGGTTAGGAGGTCTCATTAGGTCATTTTGGACCTAAGTGTCAAGGATTGTCCAAGTTGTCAATATTGTCAATCATGGTGACAAAAGTTGCATTTATGCATTTTAGGGCCAAGTTGGACAACGGAGTGTCTGGGAGACCTATTTTATGTTTTAATTAACTTAGATAGGCTTTTGGTGGAGTTTCATCTGATAGTGACCAAGTTTGTATGCAAAACCCAAAAGTTGTAAAAGTTGTCAATGTTGTCATTGACAACATTGACAACATTTGTTGCATGATTAAATTTTCGAGCAAAGTGGTTTATTAACTGTCTAAAACTATTGAGGTAGGGATTTGGTCAACTATATGAGGCCTCTCTTGACCTATGCAAAAGGTTGGATGAAGTTTTGGAAAGTGAGTAATTCAAGAGAAGACAAGTTTTATGAGCAATTTTAAGCTTTTCTGTGTTTAAGGCATTTTAATGGATTATTTTACTTAATGTGATTTATGATAAAATTAGATTAGTTCATTTTGGAGTTTTGTGTGGCACTATATTATAATTTTGAGTGTTTTTAGGTAGCTTTGTAAATTATTTTGTTTTAAGCTTTGTTGCTGGTCTAAATAAGGAAGGCTGTGTAAATGGGGTCATAACTCATCATTCCACCATAGATATTTTAAGGTCTCTTGGAATATATGAGGTGACTCAAATTTACTATATGTATCCAGAAGGAGGGTTCCTGGGAAGCTTGTTTTTTATTTTTTCAATGATTCCCTAGGCGAGCTAGTGATGCATGGCGAGGGAATATAGAGCATTGCAAGTAAGTTATAGTGGGTTGAATGAATTGACTGCTTCAACCTAAGATTATGGAGAGGTAGAGTGATTTTTGGAGAAGCCCCAAACCAAAGGAGAGGATTAGGTGAATATTTTTTAGTGCCAAGAAGCCAAATCCTTATGCAGATAGTTCTAATGCCTTGAAACCCTTAATTAGACATGATTATAACTTCCTCATGTACGAACATTTTGGGGAGTGGAGACCAATAAAATATTGAAGGGTTCCATAAAGGGTCTCTGGAAATGGGATTTTTTCAGGTACTTTTTTGGGAGAGTTTGAAGATATAAATAAAAAGGTGACCAAATAGGCCTAGTTGCTTGTAGCCCTATTTGGGTATTTTTGAAGGCAAATCTTGAACTCGATTAGAGTTTCATTGCAAAGTTTGGTTGTAAGTGTTGGATTGGATCCAAATGATATACTAAAATCCTATCTCTCTATAGGTGATGGATTTGGGAACATTTTGTCTCAATTGGTAGCAGAGGTGTCCTAAGACCTCCATGGGTAATGTGATGAGTGTTACAATTTCTTGATTGGTATCTACAAGTTGAAAGGAGAAGGATCTTTTGTGAAGAACACTTGGGAGATTAGGGTTAGGAAAGAACCATAATAGGTCAAATAAGTGACCAATAGGATACCCTATAGGTAGATAGGATACATAGCAAGACTAGTAGGTACATCAGTTAGCACAAAGGAACAAATAGCAGATATATTTACAATACCTTTGCCAAAAGATGCTTTTGAGTATCTTAGAAGCATGCTTGGGATGAGAGCCCCTCCCTATTGTAATTAATTGATGCAGGCATGCATCATTCCAATGGATTTAAGAGCTATATCATTTTGTAAACTTTATGTATGGATCTACTCCATAGGGGTAGTGATCACAAGAACACTATAGATCACATTTAGGTGATTTTACACCTGACTACTAGACATAAAGATTTGAAAAAGATACACCTTACGGAAGAATAAAGAAGATTTATGGAACCCTTTTCCATTGTTTTCAAAGGGGGAGATAATTGTGTTGAGGATATTGAGAAGATTGTATTGAGAGAGAGAGAGAGAGAGAGAGAGAGAGAGAGAGAGAGAGAGAGAGAGAGAGAGAGAGAGAGAGTACTTTTGGGTTGATGGATTTTCCCATATGTTGCCATCAATGCCAAAGGGGGAGTTTGTTGGAAGAAATTAGAATTGGGTACTACTGGTGTTATTGGCATTCATGTTTTATCACTGATGTCAACATATATTTTTGTGGAGAGAATAGACTGGTTATTACTATTGTATGATGACTGGAAGAAGTGTACGAATACTGTACAGATGAATCAGAATGAGTAAAGATGATCATATGTCGAAGGATGTGTGATGATATTACATCTAAGGTCGCTTGGATTAATATTTCATATTGGAGTTATTATAGATGTTTTAGTGAAGAAAATGGTTTCTGGACTGTGACAGTGATGCTTGACAAAGTGAGTCTCTATGTTTTGGGGATATCTTACAAGCGATGATGATTCAGGTTATGCGAGCTTAAGAGATGAAAGAAAGCATATTGAGGAATTTTTTTCATTGATTACAACTCATGTGATTGTTGGTGACGTCAGTTGTGGCATGTATTCTAGAGGAGACCTATTTGGGTCTGACTTTAGAGATGCAGTGTGCATTGTGGATTGTGAGCATGGTTTGTAGATCTTGGATTATATCTAATGTATTGTAATTGATGTTTACTTGTTTTAGGTACAATGTGTATCTTAGCAAGGGGTTAAATAATTATTTGCATATTGGGAAAGCTTAATTGGCTATCCTAATCAATTATTGTAATAGGGCATATATTAGAGATATTTTCTTTTGAAATGGTAGATGTATGATGAGGAGGTAATTGACAAGAAAGAGAAGTGTGGAAGTTGTGAAGCTTGATTGGCTATTTGATGTAGAGCAAAGTTTGTGATTATAGTACTTCATTGGAAATGACCAAGAAAAGATAGTTTTTATCAGACAGTTCACTAGATTGTATATTTCTTATATACACTTATTCAGATTGTAAATCCTTGCGGGTGGCTTTAACCTTATTTGGGCAGTGTGGATAGGCAGTGAGCCCACTATTACTCTTGACTCCTAACAGGGTATGTCCTTTAATAGGGACTGTGTAATGTAATGTTTTAATAAGCTCCTAGAAGGGATAAATCTTTTAATAGGGATACTATACTCTCAGTACATCATTTGTGGGTGCTAATTCCCACCGGTTTTACCTTTAACATGGTTTCCACAACACCAAACAATTGTGTTATTGTGTTGTCATTTACTGTGTTATCATTTGAATTGAACTTTTGGTCTATAAAGTTTAATGTTTAATAATCTATCTCACAACTGATTCCCCCGCTCCCTCAGATGTGCTTGTGGATTTTTATTCCTAACAACCTCTTGCTCTAGCAATGTTTTAAAAAAAAATTGGTTGGATTTTCTTGGTAAAATTTTAGGCATTACAGAATACTAGAGTTGGACGAATGAATTAAATATACCAAATGAAGCTCCTTTTCTTGCATAGGTACATTTATACAACCTTAAATTTGAATTTATATTAAGTGTCTGAATAAGAAAATATTTTCCCAAATAGATCTATCGAGATGGGATGACTCGTCCAAAATTATGAATGAGACCAAAGGTAGTTGTGTATAGTTTAGAATGGTGAAGCAGTTGTTCACACACACACACACACACACACACACACACACACACACACACACACACACACACATATTCGTCACTTCTCTATTAGTGTTGAGCACGGTAGAACAAGTAATTGTTAGATAGTTTACTATTTTTGGTAAATGGATAGGAAAATTTATTTTGTTTATTGATATGAGGAGCTTCATTGATAATATCAAAAATCAACCAACTCTTCATAAATTAGTTGGAATGTGGATTCCATGTGGAGTACACAAAGCTGCAAAATTCATGTTTTAAGGAAGATGAGTTTCCCATTTTGTATAGCTCATTAGGGTCTAGTTCTCATTGCAGGGTACAATATTCATCTAGAATTTGACATGTTGTATGGAATATATGTGTAGTCTCCTAGATCAATTCAACTGCACCAGTTTCCACCTAGTATTCAAATTAGCATATATGCCTAACTTCTGCAACTGTATCATGAAAACTTGCTTGGATATTGTTAGAGAGTGCATGGATATAAGTTTGATAGAGGCCTTCCAAATAAATGGACACCGAGTCTATAATAGACATTGAAGTATCATGTATATTTTTTGGAGTTTGAGGCATTTGAGAGTCATCACTTAGAATGGTGATGATGTCCTCACTATTGACTGGATTTGCCATAGATTGGGGAAAATGATGCAGAAGCTAACAAAAAAAACATTTCCTTTAATTTTAAAAAACAAATACAAAATTACATGATAAAAAAATTTCATAAAGTCATTCAATGAGTTCTGAAGAAGCTTCAAGATTCTAAAACCAGACTTTCAAAAAAAAAGACAACTCTTCACAATGTCAAAATTTTAAGTACAATTAAGGAAGGAACAAGAGTCAAAAATGTATTAATAAGCAGTAAAAAAAACATTTGGCTGCATCTAGACCCAATTAAATCTAATTCCCCAACTTTATAAATTCCGATTATATTCAAAATTTTAATCCCTAACTTTACAAATGCATTGGGAAATTGCCTTTAATATCTTCTGTGATTTTGCTACCCTTATTTTCACTATCTACGAAATCTTTTTTCTTTCATTTTTCAATTTACCCATATTAGCTTGAAGACATTTTTATAAATTAGGTTTGATTTTTTAAATGTATGAATTTGATTTCATTGAAAATCAAAAATACAATTTTTTTTTGCTAAGCAATTGGCCAAAGCCCAAATATTTTACTAATACATAACTACAAATTTATTAGGTAATTGATGTAACAAGATTAAATGGGCTATCGTTTATCATTTGTACAAAGTATAGGGCAATGACGTTGAATTTGACCACTACTAGACTTCTACATATTATTGAACGATGCTAGGGCTTCTTCCCCACACAAAATGTTAAATAGGAAAAAGACCAAATACAACAAAATGACAACATGTAACCATTTAAAAATTGGTTGAATTTAGTAAGGGTGAGAAAGAACACATTTAAAACCTCGGGGAAAAGATCAACCAAATTAATAAAATCAAAATTTTGTCACTTCAAATATTCCATTAGAGAGTAAATTTTGCTTTGGAAAAGCAAATTGGCAGGGACAATTATTTCTATGGTCAACTTTTTAAGAAAAGAAATAGAAAATTAATTTATAAGAAAATTACATATGTGCTCTAATTGACTTGTAATATTGTGGCTATTTATAGAAAGATAAAAATAACATTTCATTAGTATCCCTATTTTTTTAATGTAAAAGTACAAGAAAAATTGTAAAAAGGAGTAAAATATATCTCAAACTTACCAACTCAGATTCTTTCTCTCTTTGTTGTAACTTTTTATTCATCAAGATTACTTATAGGAAGGCAAGCAAATGCATGTTAATTATGGATAAGATCATGTTAAACATGGAGAAGAGCATGTTGTTAGTGTGCATGACCAAGTGAATAATATAAAATCACGTAAATACTTTCATGGAAAGTTATGAGGGAGGAAAAAATAATATTTTTGATACGTGTGATACATGAAAAAGTTTTGGAGCCTTTCCATTTTCCCAAAAAACCAAAAGCATAGAAAATTGAGAGAAAACTTACATTATTTAATTGACAATTGTAAAAAAAAATTACTCTTTTCATGCCACTATGTCAAAGTAATAAATAATAAAAACATATAAACCAATAACATTAAACACTACATTATAAATAAATTATAACAAGATATGGTAGTACTATAATAGAAGATGATTGATTAAATTGTAGAAGAAATACTTTAAAATAATAATAATAATAATAATAATAATAATAATAATAATAATAATAATAATAATAATAAGCACTCCCTTCAAAATAACTAAAAATAAATACAGTTTCCTTATAAGTTTTTACTCTGCAATTAAAACAACCAAGTCTTTTTGAATTTCAATTTTATTCAATTGAATTTCTCTTACATTAGTCAATACACATTAATTTCAAAACTACTAATTTATATTCAAAAAGTATTGAAAATATAAAATTTTCACACTCGTTAATAATAGATTGTATAAATTTTTTTTCAAACCTTGACTGTATAAATTTGTGATGTATAAAGCAATCTTGAATGTATTTGAAGAAATCAATTAAATTATACACGAGATATGGTAATGTTATATTTCTCAAAAAATATTTACAAATTTTGAAAAATAAATTTTAGTTGTAAATGTTAAAAATATTTAATATCTCTCACATTATTATCAATCCATTCTAATTTTTTTATGCCATAGGCGTTTCCATATGAAAGAGCCCAGGCTAAATTTTACAATCTAATGGTGGGAAATCCGGGAGAGAGAATGTCTACCATAGAAGTCATTTGAGCTGTTGATCTATTTTCACCACTTTACACGTTGGTTAAGAAGGTTTGGCTAGCGATGAAGGAGAGATATGAAACTAAGAATTAGTTTATTGTTTTGACGTTTCCATATAAATGTATGGAGCAAATTGAATAAATACCCTACCATTGATTTAATTATATTTTGGAATTTTTGGATGACAGTACATTAGGTAAATAGCTTCCTTTATGGTTTATTAGGTAAGTCTCTTGATTTTTGTTTTACACTTTCGTTATTCTTATCACGTGATTTTTGATGTCTGTTACTTATTGCAAATTGCTGCTCCTAAATCACAGCTCCCTATTTGTTCTCTGATCAATAGCTGATTTATTTTATAGAAAGATAAATAATAATATTATTTATCCTTTAAAATATACTGATAAATAATAATGTGTTTAATTTATATGAAATTTGTATTATAATTATTATTTTAATATAATATAACTACCAAATATGTTTTTAATATTATTAATCAAAATTGAATGTATTATAAATATAATATAATTAAATAATCACAAGGAAGTTGCCAGCACATTACTTATAGCAAAAATATAAATATTGTTTAACTTGTATGTCAAATTACCAATTCATTGGATTAGCATGGTGTAAAAAACAAAATTCTGTTATATCTAATCAAGTAGTACTTGATCAACTATTTATAAATTAAATAATTTTAAGATTAAATGGTCATCTTAGCTTAAATTTAAAGGCCAAGATTGTTAAGTGTTATTTCCAGTATTAGAAGAGTAAGTAACAAGATCTATTTGAATTCCTAAAATTACAAAGTTTAACATTACAATAGTTTAATTTAAAATAAAGAGATAATTTTAAAAAATATTGAGATATAGATGTATTCTAAATCATTAATAATTATGTATATATTAATTAAATAAGTAAATATATCAATAATTTATAAATATATGCTAATTTTCCTTCGTGAAAAAAAGAGACGGCAAATGGGCAGACAATGTAGGCAATGCATTATTTGACAGATAGTGTTGATGGTTGAGAATATATCTATGACGTCTCCGTAGCCTATAAGTCTTGAGCCGGCTTTGCAATGTCCAATCTATACAAACTTAAAGGTATAAGAAAGCGATCGTGGAGAGATGGATGGATAGAGAGAGGGAGATGTGTCTAAATGGAGTAATAACGTGTGTGTGTGTGTGTGTGTGTGTGAGGAGGGAAAGATAGGGATAGAAAGAGGGAGGGGTGCAGAAGAAAGAACAAGATATAGTGTAAGGATATAGAGCGAGGTGTGGAGATGGAGATTGAGAGGAGGCGGGACATGGAGAGGAGAGAGAGAGGTGGGGAGAGTGCAGATGGAAGATGTAAATATAAAAAAAATAGTCAATGAGAGAGGGAGAAATATAAAGATAAAGATACAAGTAGAAAGTAATAGACAGAGGTAGGAAGGTATCAACGGACATGTTTCGATTGAAACAGGTCCTACGGAAACACGTCCGACTGAAACAACCAAAATGGTCCTCAAGTGGGAGACAAATTTGTAATTTTACCCATATATGTTTTATCGTAGATACCAATACATGCATGATGTAGGCGGTACAACCAATAACTTCTTAGGCTTTACCAATGGGTTATGAAGTAGATGGTGATATTGTATCACGTCATGCTGATGAGTTATTGTCAAAATTGATTGATGTCAGTACTCCTAGGTTTGGTACTTTTGAAGAAACCTATTTGCAAATTCATTCACAGGTGCCTTAGTTGAAGGCACCTGTGATAGAAAGAAAAGAGGGGAAAAAGGTTGCTGATTTATCCAAATAGAAAGAAGAGAGAGGAAAAAGGTTGATGATTTATCCAAATAGAGTTGCATTACAGAAGATATGATGAATAAGATCATGAAGAAGTTTGAGACTTAACATGCAGGAACTTTTTTTTTGTTGCTGCAGAAATTGAAGAGGTAGAGGTTGTATCGTCGACTCTAGTTAATTTTTATTGTCACTTCATCTAGAATCTATTTTCTCTTTTATCCTCAAACTCAACTCTCTCGTTGTCGAAGTCAACAACTGGGAGTACGTGGAATACATATGCCGCCTAAAATTTCAAGGCATTAGGGCGAAAGAGAGTAGCATTCAACGTTGAATTTTTACTGGATTGATAAAGCCCACGTCAAACATACAATTACTAAATTAAACCCATTGATTATACACTATTTTCTTTTATGATAAATTATTCTCGTTATTAATGTCACGTAAATGTATTTTGTAGAAGACTCTCTTTTTTCACCCTATTATTGATGGCAGATGCTTACCCGGGTCAAACATTAATAGCCGCTTTGTGTGTTTTTGACTAGACCTTAATTCTTCTTAGTCTAGACAGCGTAAGTAGTCGATATTGTACATCGTTGCATTCACATCTCCTACAATTGTAATCAACATAATTCAAATAAAGAAAATGCATGCAAACCCGTGCACACACCATCAAGACATTCAACCACAGCTTTATCAAAAAATAGTTGCTACACAACATTTAAACATCAATTTCAACGTGGTTTCTTTTCCATTTGATGTAGATTGATTCCGGGGTGTTTGGAATGCACTGTAGAGAATTTGGAACTGCTTTATCAGTTTTCTGTACGGAAGAGTACAAGGAAACTGATTGTTTTGCTTTGGCTTTCCGAATTTTGATACGTGTTGAAAGTGAAGGGCGTTTACTTTCAAATAGAGAAAAGGTCAAATCTGGAGTCATTTACCCAAACTCGTGGCACTCCCAAAACTATTGTTATCCTATTTGACCCTATAAATTTTTTATTTTTTTTTCATATTAAATATAGAGAAATCAAAACAAGGTTACAACTTGAATAAACACGAATAGTTCAGCTCTGGAGGCAGGCCTCTAATGGAGAAAGAAAAAGTATGCTAAACAAAAAACATAGTGAAACCGTTATAAACAAGAACAATATATTCAAAAAGGTCTAGTGAAGCAGATCTTCAAACTGTTCCACCCAGGCAGTCCAGCCAAGGGGTCCTTCCATCCAAGCAATGCCTTTATTGGCTTGGATTTGAGCAATCATTTTTATCTGATCATCCGTCGCATTCTTGTTCTTGGTGATTTCCTTGTGTAGTTTTTTCACTGTTTTGTTGAAGAGAGCCACATTGTTCATATGATTACGATAATCGTAGCCATCTTTCATTTCAAATACGAACATAGTGGAGTGTCCCATCTTGAGGAATCTGATAAGCTTCTCCCTCTCGATCATCATCGTGATGCAAACCTGCAAGGAGATTTTAAGAAGTTTGAGTTTTAAAGACAACTCAGTAAGAGATCTATGTATACCTTGATACCTTTCTTCATTCCTGCACTTCCATAGTTGCCACAAAATGTTAGAAGAAATAATGAGCCATAGAATATTAGAATCTTTTTTAAGTCCCTAAATATGACCAGTAATGATTTCAAAGATATTAATGAACTTAGGATAAGTTATACCAAATAAAGCCCAGATCTTCTTAGCAAATTTACATTAAAAAAAAATATGTCTACAGGAGTCAGGTCTATTACAAAGTCTACACACATCTTTAGGAGCAGGGTACCTGCTGATAGGAAGTCTATTAATCAGCGTAAGCCATTTAAAACATCTAATCTTAGGATAAATAGAGGATTTCTAAATTCTATTAAGGATTTTGCTCCAGTCTTTAGTTTCCAGGGAAGTGTACCAAAGTTCATTGATATGCTTTATGATATTCTGAGTATTGCTCAAAGTATTGTAAACATTTTTGGCTTTGATTTTGCTAATCAAGGTACCATCAGGCCATTTGATATTGAGGTATCTATGTGAGTTGATGAGGCAGGAAGAAGGGAGAGCGGAGCAAGCTCTAGAGATCATGTTATAAGTTTTTTTATGTGCAGCAGGAAGGTTAAATTTATCTCTTAACTCCTCCCAGCTAATCAGACAATCATTCTCAAAGAGATCAATAAATGTGGAAATACCCAGGTTGTTCCAAAATTTAGCCGAGCAGCCTTGAGTTAGGGTGAGAGGCTTCCCCTGAAGATAGAGGTTCCACCAAATGGACCTTTCTCCATGCAGAAGGGTGTCAGAATGGAAGGATTTATCAGAGATAAAGTGCCTAGAAGACTCCCAAGCTTTCCAAATGGTTTTAAAAACAGCAGAGTCATGCACATTGACAGGAAAGTTGCCAATTAAAAGATCATCAAATGGAACATCTTTCCAATTTTTAGCCTTCTTTGGGTATCCCCTCAAAATATTGTTTCTGACAAGAACTTTCCATGGTTCTTCCCCGTCTACACAGTGAAAGACCCATTTGGTGGCCAATGCTATACCTTGAATTATAAGATCTTTCAAACCAAGACCTCCAAATTTCTTATCAGTGCAGCACCAGTCCCATTTAACTGCATGCATCTTTTTGTTTCCTTTACCATCAGACCAAAGGAAGTTCCTTATGGCCTTCTGAATTTCTAAGATTTGATAGTTATTAAACATCCAGGTTGAGGCGTATTATGTATTATATGAGGATAAGATTTTTTGGCAGACCTGTACTCTACCAGCAAGAGACAAGGATCTATTATACCAGCTGTTAAGTTTTTTAGTGATCTTGTTTTGAACCCATAGCCACATATATTTAAGAGATGGATCCACAGAAAAGGGGATGCCCAGGTATCTAACAATGTTGGTGGGCCCACCCCACTGGAATCCATTCTTCAAAAACCAACTCAGAGGTTGCTCTTCCCAGCCAAGACAAATACATTTAGACTGAGACAGCATAGCTCCCGAGATAGAGAAGAATAGATCAAGTTTTTTAGTAAGGAAATTGAAATTATCTTCTTCCAAATCAACAAATAAACTAGTATCATCAGCAAATTGGCAATTGGTCAAATTCTCACTGTTGGGTAAGGTGATGCCTTTGACCGCCCGAGAGATGAAAGATAAAGCTTCAGAAGCAATGACAAAAAGAGCAGGGGCAAGCGGACAACCCTGTCTGATAGACCTGGTCAGGGGGAAAGGGTCAGAAAGAGAGCCATTTATGTCAACTTGGGCAATAGCATCTTTAAGAAAGAGCTTGGTATAGTTACAGAAGCGGTTAGGGAAGCCAAATGCCTTAAGCATTAGATAAATAAAATTCCATTCAATTCTATCATATGCTTTCTCAAAGTCCAGGAGAAAGATTGCTGCATTCTAGTTGGAGGACTTTGCCCTGCTCATGGCTTCCCAGCTAGTAATGAGATTTTTGAGGATATATCTACCTTTTATAAATCCGGTCTGTGTAGAGTTTACAAACTTGGGCAGGATGCTTTTTAGTCTACGAGCCATAATCTTGGCAAGTATTTTATATGAGACATTCAAAAGAGTGATTGGGTGCCAATTCTTGATAATAGTTTTATCACCCTCTTTAGGGATCAATTTAATGATACCTCTGTTAATCATATTGCCCAGTGTGCCTTTCTCATAAGCCTCATTATAAAGGTCAAGGAGATCCGAGCTAATCCAGCTAACATTAACTTGGTAGAATTCAGCCAGAAGACCATCTAGGCCTGATGTTTTGTCTTTTTTAAGTGAAATGATAGCATTAACAATTTCTTCTTTAGAAATATTCTCCCCAAGAAGAACAGAGTCAAGTTGAGTTATTTTCTTAGGGATAATGGAACTGACCTTATTCCTGAGAGTTAAGGATTCCTTTTTATCCTCAGAGGTAAACAAATTACAGTAGTAGGAGGCGAAGGCTTTCTTGATTTCATCAGGATCATCAATCTCCCTATTATCTACAATAATACTAGAGATAGCTTTGTTGGCATGTTTCTGTTTAAGGTAGTTAAAAAAGAACTTGGACCCTTTGTCACCATGTTGCAACCAGTGGGCCCTGCATCTAATCTTGGTCCCATAGACTAAGGACAGTTGATGTCTATGAAGGTCATCTCTTGCTTTAGAAACAATGGGGACAAGGCTATGATTGGATGGGTTGTTTTGAATAAGAGTTTCAGTGGACTTTAGTTTACCAGTAAGAGCTTTTTCATGAAATCTGTAATCCTTGGCCTTCTTTTGACCGAGTGTTTGGAGTAATGCATGCCAGGCTTGGATATTTTTATGCCACCTCGCACAGCAGGAAAGAGAAGGGGAGCCAATCTTATTGAAAGTACTGATATGTTGAATAGTAGACAAGATGTCTACATCATCCAGAAGGGAGGAGTTGAGGATAAATCTAGGTCTAATAGACAGTGGAGAATGAGGAACACAGGTAAGCTTAATGCGGACATAGATGGGATGGTGGTCAGAGAGAGCCATAGGGTATATAGTGACAAGGTTTCCAAGCTCATCAGGGATGAAGGAAAAGTAATTCATGTGAGCGTAGAGTCTATCAAGCCTGGCATAGATACGGGAAGGGCCCTACTAAAAGTTACACCAGGTGTGTCTCAAATTAAATTTGGTATTGTCATTGTTTTTCAGAGGATCAAGCACCCGTTTAGATTGAATCATCTTATTCCAAGGTTCAACCTCCAATGGTTTCCAAGCGAAAGGTCTACCACCAGACTTATCCTTTTGTGACTCAATCATGTCGAAGTCACCACCCAAAATACATGGGATGTTCGGGAGGGAAGACAACCAGACCCATAGATTAGCCCTCTCCAGAGGGTCATTAGAAGCATATATAGAGAAGATACCAAAGGAAGTGTTGTTAGTGCAGATTGAGGCCCAAACGACTCTATTACATGGAGACCTCCCTTTATCCATGATGTGATTGGACCATTTAGGGTTAATGAGTAATCCAAAACTACCCCTACCTTTAGGATGAGCAGAGAAAACTTTAATAGCATCTTTCCAGATGAAGTCGAGATTAGCATCTAATACGAAGTCAACAGCTTTGAGTTATTGTAGCATTATAAAATCTTTATTATGAATAGTCTCAACAAAGTTCTTAACAATGTGTTTCCTATCAGGGGACTCAAGACCCCTCACATTCCAAGAAATACAATTCATCCTGACCTATTATTAGTGGGGACGCAGAAAAGGTCCATGGACCCACCCATGTTATTAGATATGCCCGGTTGAGAAGCTTCCTCACTTCTCAGCCCACCAAAACATTTGTTCTTCGAGCCAGGAGGTCTTCCCCGTCGTTTAGATCTGGGGAAGTCTTTCTGCCAGTCTAAGTCATCAGGATCAGCATCTGAAAACTTAGAGCAGTCAATACCAGTGCCAGGTCTAGACGAAGGAGTAGTATGTTCATAAGCTTTGCGGGCTCTAAAGGAATAGAAATATGGTTGCTATTATCCGTAGGAAAGATTTCTAGATAATATCCCTCATCAATTTCCTTGAAAGTTTTAGTTTCTACAGAGGTGGGAAAGGGATCTACAGAGGTATGAGAAGCAGGGGAAATTGCGGGCATGGGTGGTAGATTCGAATGGTTCGATTTATCAACCTCTTCTTCAGAGTTATTAACTTTCCTTCTTCTTTTTTTATCAGATTTTCTTTTAACAACTTGGAAACCATTTGACATATTTACATCTGAGGTAGGTTCAATCGTATGAGTTAGGGATTGTTTGTTTATGTGGGTTTTCAGAGGAGAAATCACCATCGGGGGCGACAGAGGAGGATTAATTGTTGAAGTAGAGTTTTTCTTGAATGTTTCAGCCAAGATTGGAGTAGTGTTTGGTCTGGTAGCATCAATTTTCCTTTTAATAATAGGGCACTCTCGACGAAGGTGACCTTCTTTTTTGTATAGAAAACATCCATTAAGAGCACCCAAGATTTCCAAAGGACAGGAGAAAATTTCACCAGAGATGTTGATCTCTAAAGCCGAAGGGATTTCAATGCCTGGTCTAAGGGAAACTAAAGCCCTAGCATCCATATGAGGTACCAGTCGAGTAGTGTCATCAAACTGAATAACTTTACCAAGTGGGTCAAGGATCTGATTAATAAAATGCCAAAGAAATTGAGGAAGGCTTTTAATAATGATCCATCTAGGAGTCGAAAGAGCAAGAACCTCTTCATGAATAGCCTCCGGAGTCTAGGCTAGAGCTCGAAATGAAGTGCTACCTACATTCCAATACTCTCTTTTGAGGACAGCCTCCTGTGCTTCTGAAGTTTTAAATAAAATGACAAACAGACCCTTTTGTATCTGCCTATAGAATGAAATGCTATGCCCTAGTTCAAGATTATGAAACTAGTCATCAAGAAATTTCCTCGCAGGGCACTTTTCAACATCAATAGCTGCGAAGAAAATAGCATAAGTTTTTAACCTACTTTTTTCCTTCTCAATTTCACCAAGCATTTCAGTGTTAGGAGAGATGGAAAAAGGGTCCAAGGCATTCACAGATCTCTTACCTGGTTCGGACGCTTCATCGTGGGGTGCAACACTAAACCTAGCAGATGCAGAGACCATGGAGGAGTTAACAACCGCCTCTAAGAATGTTTTTGCAACCAGAGATACATTATGAACACCATTTCCAGGGTTTAATGTATTAATCACAGAGGAGGTTGCGGGGTCATTAATGGAAATAAAGGCAGAAGCTAGAGCTTCTGCAGGAGGTATAAATGGCGAAGAAGACATCAGAATAATATAAAAATGGAACGCACACACCTGGGGTTCATCGGGGGATGTGTCTTAGTAGAGAGGTCACCATGTAGACGAGTCGCAGTCCTTTGGATTTCCAACCTTCACACATGCGAAACGTAGTCGGAACTTTTATAATCTTTCATTCCCATCGATATTGATATACAAGATCACCTCTCCACCTCAAAACATGTTTGTTAATCTACTTTAAATAATTTAAATTTGAGTGTCTATGTTTGTTAATCTACTTAATATAAACTAAAAAAAATTAATTGCATAGCTAATGTTTGTTACTTTATTTAATATAATTCAAATTCAATTTACAGGAGTACCACTATTTTATTTGTTGGGAAAAAATAATTCATTAAATGTATAGTAATAAATTTGTTTCATAGTTTCAGTATAACCAAATTTAAATTATTAAGAAGTATGCTTGCAAAGATATCTTCATATGAACTCAAATTATTGATCAGAATGTATTTTATAGAATGTTCCCATATGCTTCAAATGAATCAACTTTGAGTTGGTATCTTGACTTACCTATATTAGGTTTATGATATAAACCAATTCCTTTGCAATAGGGGCTAAATTATTATTTTTCCTATCTTGTTGGGATTGTTTCTAATCATATAGGTCCTCTTTAGGTACAACTATTATTGTACATGTTATTTTGGGAGTTGTTAAGATCAAGGGTCAAGTAGGGGTGTTGTCACTCAAGAAATTAGGTCCATAATCTAGATAGTGATTAAAATTATTCAAGTAATTTGGTGATTCAAAAGATGAGAGATGACAATAATGTAAATCCTTTCTACGTATAAATATGATATATTACTAATATTTTGTTGCATACTATGAATGTTTCGCTCTAAATTCTTATGTTATATTGAAGATTATTGAAACATTCTTTATTAAGGTAAGGTGTAGAATTAGCTTTGTATTAGAGCATCTTAAGATGCTAGGGATGGAATCATTGCAAGAATAATTTTAATATTTTAATGGGGAGCTATAGATATGGTTGTTGATGCAAAGATTTAGCTTTTCCATAATATGAGAAAGAGGATATTTAAATATTGGAAGAAAGACTAAGATAAAGGTAGAGGGAAGAGAAAACCAAGGATAGAAAAACTAAGTTGCAAAAGCTATAGTATGAGTTGTACAAGTTATGGCTCATGTTCGAGGAAAATATGAGGAATGCAATAACAAGAAGATTAAGAAAAGAACTATAGAAAATCATTGAAGAGTTGTGAGGAGATAAAATTTAAGAAGGGTGAAGACAAATATTCACCTTGGGAAAAAGAGATAAAATTAGAGAGGAAATCCATAGAGGTAAGGATGAACTAAGGGGTATCAGTGATAGGAAAACTGAAAGATTAAATCCCTTGAGGATATGTAAAATTTATTAGTAGATAAGAGAATCAATGGGGAAAGATAGATAACATTTGGCTCCATGAAGATAAAAAAATATGGGTAGAATGAAGAAGTTGAGTTGTGTTTCCATGAAGAAGGGGAAGGTATTGAAGTGTATAATGAAAGAAGAGAAATTGATTGAAGACTTAAATGAAATGAATGCAATCTATCACCCAATGCAACCCAAGATATTGTAGTAGTGGAAGCGGTTCACATTATATAACAAGATACAACAAAGATAGAGATATTTGAGATCCCCATTTCTAATGAAGTCCTAATGGTTTTAGAGAATAAAACCAACTAAAAGAAGCTAGAGCAAATTTTGAAGCTAGAGGAATATCTATCAAATCTCATTTTGAATAAATAGAGAGTGTAAGATAATCACTTTCTTGAAGAATGAATGAGATAAATTGAATGAAGAAGTAGTAGAGCATATATTTATTGTGGAGGAAAGGAGGAATATTTAAAATAACTATCTTGTTAAAGACATCATGACGATATAAGAACCATCCATGGTATGAGAAAATTTATCTTCATCTTGAAGAAAAGCTTCAAATTTCATTGTTCTCACTTCTAGGGAAATAAGACTTAAAATCATCTAATTTTATAATTTTATGATGAGTTTGTTGTTTCTCTAATGAAAGTGGCCCTCAAATGATATATCACATGTCACTAGTGGCTAGTAATATACCTTGCCAAGTGAACACCTATAAATATATTAGAGATAAGCATTTATAACTAGCAAATAATTACTTTTTGAAAATGAGCTTATGTCTAGGATGGGCATAAGAAAGAACTATACGAATAAGAATGCACAACATGCAGGAGGCAACACATAAAAAAATTAATATAAATAGACTATCTAGACAAGCACAATATAAGAAGGGAATGAAAATACATAATGATAGACACATAAAACACTTACAACAATGTAAAATGGTAATTCCATTGGTTGAAATTTACTTGCAGCCATATAATTCAATTATTTCAAGTGATTTGGGAATAAAATAATTATGATATACCCTCAATTGATATAAGTGGATAGTAAATACTATAAATGAAATCAACATCATAATTATAATTTATCTTTAATAAAAAAATCTAAGCCATAAATTAAAAGGAAAGGGTTCCATATTTTTGGATGAAGGCTAACAAGTGGAAAGCTCAATGATCTTATTCATCGGTCCTAACATCTTAATAAAAGTATAGTGATGATGTACAAAATTATTGGAAATAAGCTAAACCTAAACCAACAATGCACTAACCACTAAACGGTTAGTAGCTTAGCTGGTAAAGCACTCTAATAGCAAATACAATGTTCGAGTTTCAAGTCCTAGCTTGTCTATATGAGCCAACATATGGTATCAAATCTAGACTAGAATCCCTAAACCCCTATAATAGCTTGAGGGGTGTGTTATAATAATCCAATTCCAATTTGATAATTGGTCTATCTACAAAGGGGTGTATAGTTTAATTCGTGGAGAAATTTAGTAGCAAATGAAAGGTCATAAATTTGAGTCCTAGTTGGCCAAATATGGGACAACAGTTGAGTTGGTAGAGCAATCTAGTGGAAAATGGTAGGTCTTAGGTAAACTAGGATTCTAATATAGAGACCTTCCATTTATTGTTAAAGCACTCTAGCCAATTGAGCTACTAGTCCCTTTGTGGCTAGTATATTATTAATTTGGGTGAATCTTATTTCCAAAACTCCTCTTAAGCCAAACAATAGGTGTTTGGGGTTCTTAGCATATGTGTAATACCACATGTTGAGCTATGACTCATATACATAAGCTAATAAATAAGTATAGGACCTTCCAACTATTACTAAAGTACTATAGCAATTGAGCTAATGATCAATCCATCATCAGTGTAGGTGTGGTTTTGTTTCAACCTCCCCTTGAAAAACACTATAGATGCTTGGGTTTCCAGTTGTACTTTTGATATCACATGTTGACATACAACTCGTATGGATGAGCTAAGACTCAGACCTAGAACCTTATATTTTCTAATAGAGGGCTCATCCAATTAACCTACTAATCCCTTTAGTCAAGACATGACCTTTTTTATGGAAAAAAAAGAATGGCGTGTCTAGTTATTGTGTTAGAGAAAAAGTCTCTATTAAGTGGTTAACTTATTATAGCGTTACTCTAGAGATCGCATAATATATGTACTATCTAAGAGACCATAAAATCATTATCTTTTGATCTTCAAGCACATTAGATTTCTCTGTGATTTTTGCCTAAAATTAAAAAAACTGGTCAATAATTTCTCCCAAAAATTTCTTGACTATATATATATATATATAACATCGAAAAGAATTTGCTTTCGTCCTAATAGAAAGAGGTCAAAAAGTAAGCAGAATCTAGAAGCTTGAACTGTGAAAAGAATTTATCTTATACCGTCAAATACATTTTTCTTTCGTAATTTATGTGGACAAAACCACGGGCTATACGTGTCGTGGGCTGACCTATTCAAGTGAATGCTTGGTTCTTCACAAGTCAGAGAAATAGAACTTTGTAATGGATTAGCCTTTCCACGACTTTATTAAGGCAGCTTAAAGCAGGATTGTATGCATCGCTTGATTTCTGGAAGATACCAAAGAATGAAATTAACTAGACCACCGTATTATTGACTAGGAATCACACCTTAGTGTGCAATGGGAACGCCGTAGAGTTATGGAAAGGTCATTTAAGTATTTATCCCTTTGTTTGTCACTTCCTCTCATCCTCTCTAGACCTCCTTATACTATTTATATATCTTTTAA
>MU223748.1:3043384-3058632 GCA_018584345.1 Thuja plicata
CTCCTCTTAACCAAATAAAGAGGTGGAGTTTACTGTGGATCTCTCCTGTTCCTTTTGATCACAACCGTTCATCTCCCCATCTCTGGGATTGATCTCAACCACTCGTTTCATCAGCAATTCCTATATAGCAAATCCTTCATAACCATTTGAAGGATCCAGGATTTCAAGTTTACAAGCGCCATTACTCTGTCAGCATTCAGGCCATCCTGCGATCACACACACTTTGCAATTATCAACATCTCGACGCTTCTCAAGTCATAGACGCTGCCTAGCCAATACTGAGAATCAAGAACAGCGTTTCGGAAGGAGTAGAGAGAAACAATAGAAGCTTCAAGCATTGAAGGGTTTGCATTCATTTGTTTTCCTCTTTGTTGTTTGTACATTTTATTGCTCACGTTTCTGTTATTCGTTTAGTAGTTATTGCGTAATAGATTTGCATTCAATTGTGAACCTTGGCTACTAACCCCCGCCCTTGGAAAGCTGTGGGAAACCGGAGAGAGAGGCGTACAGTTACCTATCATTTAGGCATCAATATTATCATTTCCTAATCAAGATATTTGAGGGTATTTAAAATTTAATTTATTATATTTTTTAACTTTATAAATAACAATTGAGTAAGATTATTACAAAGATAGTTTTAAAATTAAGCAAGCACACGCAAATGAGAGGGGTGGGGTGAATCAGTTGTGTCATAAAACTCCAAACCTTTAACCAAATTATAAAATTAATCTCTGATATGAATCATAAACATGAATACAAGATCATAACACAGTAATCAACACCTAACACTGAGATTTTCATTGTGGAAACCCGATTAAGGGAAAAATCATGGTGAGGATCAAACCCACAAGATCAATGTCCTTTTTAAAAAGCACTATACCATGTTCAGAGTAATACAAAAAGGAATGCACATGCATTCAGACATAGCTTGTAGAGCTCACTGCTCAAATACAAAGAAATTCTTCAACCCATAGGAAGGCTCACTAGACCTTATAGAAATCTCTAATTATAATTCACAGTGCACAACAGTCCATAACTGACGAACTAAAAAGCAACTATGATATGCCAAAATAGTTACAACGAAGTGCATCAAATATCTACGTCAATTGCATATTCCACTCATACCTCTTCTCTCATCCCACTTGCACACCTCTGATATATTTGCAATCACAAATTGTTACATCTTTATATACACTACATCAATTTTATTTTAACTAGGTCAGCCAGGGAGCTAGTTACAAAATATTAATGTATTAGAGCTCAATACGCAATGTGATCCATTGAATGTCGGCTAAGACATAAAAATGATCAATAACAACATCTTCAAATATGCTCCAGATCCATAAATTTGTTGGCATTATGATGGATTTTGGAGGTGAAATGATGGGTTTGAGTTTTTCATTGATCACAACTTATTAACTCTATTAGTTTTGGTGAATAGGTTGTTGTTACCGATTGGTGGGATGAGTAGGTAAAGAAGATATGCTAATTGTTCAGATCGGTGAACAAGAAGATAGTAACAGAATGTGTCTTGTGTAGTGATCAAGTTTGGTAGCATATTGGGAGGTGTGACCATTACTAGAGCCTTAGTTTTATCAGAGAAGTTTTGATGTACGTGTAACCACCCTAATTTGGGCTGCTCTGATGATAGACCCTATTTTCCCTAAGTCTTATTATACCCCCAATTATGTCAAGACAATTCTTCAATTTCTTGGCATAATTCATTTAAATCAAATTTAATCTCCTAAGAGATTTAATCACTAAATTACATTAATTGCCTTAGCCAATCCAATCAAATCACTTCAATTATATAAAAAAAATAAAAAACATGGCTAAAGTAATTAATTGAAAGGAATTAAATAAAATCCTAATTACACCTCATCACTTGCAAAAGGAAAGCCAATCCCCTAGCCTAATTAATTTAATTAATTGGCTATAGTCCTAATTAGTTATCAAAAGCAACCAAAAGCTTAAATAATTAATTTCCCCTATTATTGAATGAATATATTATTTATGTAATTCATTTCATTAATATTCCCTTTAACCCCTAATCTCACCTATCTCAACCACCTTAACCATGGGTTTGAACTAATCCCAACCTCTTCACCCATGTTAAGCCTATTTCTAATCTTAATCCCATCTTAACCTACTTCCTAATGATGTCACATTCCTAATCTTTTGATTAGGAATTCAACTCATTCAAAAAAGTCCACTTTCTCAAGCTCCCCTTCCCTCAAAGTCCAATTTCTCAAGCTTGGACTTACACCCCTCACCATGCTTCATTAATGCTCTCATAAATGTATCATTAATGCTTATACCCTCACCATGCCTCATAAATGCTATCCCTCATTAAGGCTCATAGACATGCATTTAATGGCCTTATCTCTCCTCTCACTCCTAATTTCTTCTATAAATAGAATGAGTTTTAAGCTCAATGAGTCCCTAATTTTGGATTGTTGAAAGCATTGTTATGCTTTTCATATTATTAGATATCTATGTTGCATTATTAGCTTTATTATTATGCTTTGTTATAATATTCATTGTTAGAGGTTAAAATGCATATTTCTTGAGCATGTAGATTAGTTTCATTTAAATCTTTCATTCTAGATTGTATATGTCACTGATAAATGCTTAATCCAAAGGCAATTATATAGAAATTTTCACACTGCTCGTAGATAGGAAGCAATAGGTTGATTTTCGTGATTGATATGCTTGCTAAACCTTGTTTTTCACTAAAACAATGACTTATTGAAGTGTCGTGTTATAGCTATAGGAACCACAAAATAACACACACCTTTCTGGCACCCACCGTGGGGCCAAATCTAAGATTTTACCTCACTTTCAATTCATTTTATACTAATTTGTCTTCCCAGGTTTCAGGAGCATAGTCATTTTTGTTCGCCAAGGCTCACATTCAGGATACAGAATCACATCAAAGAATCTTGGATCACACCCTGGATATCACATTTCGCATCTTGGAAATCCTACCTCATTTTTGGTAAAGGCTCACATCTGGTATACATTGTATCACTTTCGGTGTATTTAATCGCATTTGGTTAATTCTGGATCATTTTTGGGAAATGCAGTCATAATTAGGAGGATAGGATCGTATCTAGTTTTTAAGGTTGAAACTTGAAATATCTAACCATTAACCTTTCCGTGTTTTCTATTTCTGTCTTTTAAAATAGCCTAACTTTCATTTGTAGATCGTTGTCAGAGACTCTTTTGCTAAAAGAGTTGGAGAAATATTACTAACCTATGGTTTGCAGGTGCTTTAATAGCTTAATTTTATTCATTTGAAACATTGAAACTAAGACACATTTCCTAATCATTTATTAAAACAATCAAATTAGTATGCTCTTTTCCTTTGAAAGGAAAATCACAAAATCAAAAGTTGGTTTAAAATTTGAGAGGAATTTGGAGTAATCGAACAAGGCAAACAAAATCATCATTTAATTCATTTTTGGCAAAGTAATTAGACAAGAAAATCATTTAAACTTTATGGGATTAATTGAACAAGATTCACAGTTTAAATTTCCCTTTGGATAAGTAATTAAACAACACAAAGCAACTAAATATTGTGGGAAAAAGAACAACTCACTATCTAAATTTGGATAGAAATTGAACAAGAAAATCACCTAACTTTGGGGAAATTGAATAAACAAACTTTGCTTTCAAGTACTTATGTTTTCGTTAACATGGGAATATTTAAATCAAGCATAAACTTGCTTTTCGGTCTCACTAGAGGATTTTCTCTTCCTTCCAAGTGGGGGAATCAAAAACTTGATATGGGGGATTGATTTGTGAGTGAAGTTGTTTGAGGGAATGAACAAGTGATTGAAGTGATTTTTGGAGAAAATGACATGGACTAGGAGAGTATGCTCTTCTTCTTTTGAAGATTCAGAAATCTTGAAATCCTAAAGTCACCAATCCTTTGTATGCTTATTCAACATTAGAGGGCATGCCCGTTGATAGAAAAACATCCCAGGAATGACCCAAGTGAGGAAAATTTTTACGCCAACCCTTCCAAATCACTATAAATAATTTCTTCCTTGCAGGCCAAAGCCTCGAAAGACGGAATCAATTTTGTTCTTGGAATTTTGACATCATTCCTTGAACATGCTTGGATATCTGTAGAGCGGAGTTACTTGAATCTTGCTTGCGAGACTACATATATTTTAGTACTCACAGGGATATACGCCTCAATTTTTCCTTATGCAATTTTATGGGAGATGGTTTCGAATGCATTTCCCCATCATAAACAACAACTTTTTAGTTAGACTACCTGATTCATCCATGAAAGGGTGATAATCTTTGTGCAAAGAAAAAAGTAATTTCCCCAAGATACTCGTCATTTCATGCCCTCACTTGCATTTGTAGTCGGCTAATATGGCATCATGACTCGAGCCATTGCATGCTTGGTGATGGCCATATTATGATTAGCATTTGAGTGTGTACCTAAGTCTACAAGAAAGGATTTTCATCCTCTACTTAGAAAAAAGGGTGTAAGGATGTGTTTTGTTCACCCCTAACAATGCAAAAATGCTTGATGTGTTTGAAAGCAAATTAACAAGATAAATCATTCAAACAAGCAACAAAATTCAATCCTCTGGCTACATACTATATTTTTCACTCACTCGAAAGACTCAAAAAGAACCTACTATCAAACAAATTTGCACAACCTTCAAGATAAATCAGACAACAAATTGACAGAACATGAGAGAGTCATTTTTAGTCTATCCTAGCTATCATCTAGTTTTGCAAACTCGCATGCAGTTTGCAAGCTCGCATTTGGTAAATATTTTATTGCTTGTAGGGAGAAAGGTCATATCCACCATACTTAGGCTCGCATCTAGTTTTGTAAAAGCTCACATTTAGAGTGTCACATCTAGTACAGTAGGCACTTGCGTAGTTGCCTCTTAGAGAAAATTAGTTTATTTGGATACCCTTTTGGCTCATTAGTCTGACCCTGTTGCTTTTTCTAGTCTCTCTGTTGCTATTTCAAAAACTTTTTTCGATCCACCTTGCATGTCATTTTGAACTCTTACAATCTGTCTCAAAATGTATGGTTTATTCACTCTCAAAAACAACTTGATTCCCAGCTCACTATTAGGGCATTCTAACCCTTTGACACTGGAATCATTTACTTTCATCAAACAAAAAACAACCCTTACAATTTGGACACACTTACTTGAATGATTTGAGACCTCACTTGGCACTATTGAGAAACTTTGGAAATAGTTGAGATACAAATTCATGGTTAAAACAAGATGTAACAAGTATCTTGCTGACAAATTAGAAGTACCTCCTAAATTGCTACATTTTCAAAGATGAGAGACATCTTGCAATCCTCTAATAAAGGTAGGATTAAAATTCAAGGTTCCCCAATTATCTCCAGGAAGAACATTAGAGGAAGAAGGATTAATGTTAGGAATATGAGTATTGTAGGTTTGAATATGCAAACAAGGATTTGGCGCATCATCCGCATGAAGTGTATACACCATGTTGTTGTGAATAAACTTGACTTTATGGTGAAGGGTAGAAGGAACAACATGCATCTCATGCAACTAAGGTCTACCCAAAATGAGGTTATAATTAAGAGGTGCAGGCATAACATGAAAAGGAGTATTCAGGATGACCAGACCTACTTTGATAGGTAAGGTAATGATGCCCAAAGTGTTCTTATCAATGTTATCAAAGACACGTATAGGATAATTATGAGGTTGAATAGTTGAAAGATCGGCTTTAATTGATTTGAGCATGTCCATGCTACAAATATTAAGCCTAGATCCATTATAAATCAAGGTCCTACAAATGATACTCTTATTGGTAGTAACAGAAACCCTAAGGGCATCATATTACTTATGTATTTCTTTAGAAGGTAAATCCTTTTGAGTAAATATAATTTCAGGAGGACCTAGAGTAACATGCATGCACTGTAAGAAGGCATTGATGTTCTCCTTATTAGGAGGTGGAGTGGGAAGAGTTGCTAGAGATTTTTGCAAGACTTCATGGTAGGTAGGTGAAGTTTGAAGAAGCTTCCATAAATAAATCTTGGCATGGGTATTATGGAATTGGTTTATCATATCATACTCCATGCTAGGAAGATGGGGTGGAGGAGAAAGAATGGGTTAAGAAGGTAGTAAAGAAGTAGGAACCACCGGATTAGGTTGAGGGCTATTCCTTGTATGATAGGTGTGAGCTATCGAATCTTGATCATTGAATGATTCTAAAGATTCTATAGATTTACCTTTGATAGTAATGTGAGGACAACCTTGAATAGTCAACAAGGGTTCTGGATAAACCATGTTAGTTATCTCAACACTACAAATAGATTCACAAGAAGGAAGAAAATAAGACATCCTAGGAGGAGATGAGGTAGGAGCTTTATTATCCATAGGATCATCACTAAGAGGGAGAGCATTAACGGAATTCATATCATTCTCTGCTAATGCCTCATCACAAGAAGGAATCCCAAATGAAGGTAAAGCTCTATAATGTCTCCTTATTTCTTTAAAATGTCTTCACAAGAGGAGTGTGTTTTAGAAAAAGAGTCACCATAATGTATGAATATTTCATCTATTAATAAATCACCCTCTTGTATAAAATCATGTTCACAAATAGGGGATAAATCAATGTCTTTATCCAAGGGTTCATCCCAAATAGGAGGATTATACTCTAAAGTAGTCTCATAGGAAAGACATATATTAGGAGAAGAATTAACATCAATCCTCAACTCATCTCCATAAAGAGAAATATGACGGAGATAAAGATTGAAGTCATCTTCATGCTCTAATATATCCTTACAAGGTAATACAAGAGAGGAAAAAGCAACATTGCATGCACTAAATAAAGTCTTTCTAGGTGTAACATCATTCAATGGTAAGGTAAGAGGAGGATATTGTTTATTCCCAAAAGTTATAGAAGGATGTTTGGAAAATACTTGAAACAACTTGTGCAACATGATAACGAATAAATAAATGGATAGAAAATAGATCTAAATATATCCCAATGCATTCAAATGAAATCTATAAGCATGAAAAATGTAAATGTTTTTGTATTTTTAAAGCAGTTTGTGATTTTTAATTTTTGATATATAAATGCAACAACATAAAATAAATCTACTTTTAAATGCATGTAAGATCTAACAGAAGATGCAAATCTAACACCAAAAAGAAAGTGTTGTCTAACATGGGTTCACCAAAATGTAAAGTAAGAAATGTAACATTTGAAATAAGTCCATTTGAAATAAGTGGGGGAAAGATAAGATATTCCTCTTCCATCCCAAGATGCATAAATGAATCAATCATTTGGAAATGAGAGCAAAGGGGAAAGTCTTAAATTCCCATTTTATGGAAAGGAATGTGTGATAGATTTAGAAAGATGGAAATGAATAGGAGAAAAGTAATAACCTTAAGATAGGTCATATCTGAAGAATGCTTTTTTCGGGGGTCTATGCCCTATTTTTGGAAAATCTGAAGTAAGTCACAAAATAGAAACATAGAGATGAACAAAACCCAGAAATCATTTTTCGATCTGACACTGTCTTGATAAAAATCTCCACCTTGACCCAAAAATGTCACCCTTGACCCAAAAATCTTGACGTTGACCCAAAAATGTCACCCTTGACCAAATAATCTCGACCTTCACCTACACAGGTTTGACAAAAAAATTGTTTGCGGATCCCGATAGTTCGTTGAAAAGGGTATCCAGATCTGAGTTCAAATCCACAGTCCTGAACCTGTATCTGCAAGAAAATGAGATTTGTTTGTTGGGGGGAGGGGTTTGCCTTGGTCAAACCTAGGTTTTGGATTTTAACTTAAAATATAATTGAAATTGCATGAATGAAACAAAGTAAATGAACAAATTCACCTTGCTTGTAGAAGTCCTTGTGGAGGATTCAAATTTGTGAATCCACAAGTATGTATGCACCAAATGGATGTAGAATGTAGAATGTAGAATGTAGAAAGTAGAATGTTTAATGTCTCAAATCAATTGCTTGTAAATATTCAACACCAATCTTGAATGGATCTTATAAGAAGAAGAGGCTTGGAGGAATGTGAATGAAGAAACCTTCAACAAGAGGGCTCCATAGAGCTTGAATCCTTCAATGGCTACCAATGGATCTCCTTGATCAATTGGATGATTGAAAGCTTGAATCCTTAAGAGTAGATGCTTGCTTCAATGTATTATTTCTTGCTTCAAGTTCCTTATAATTTCATGGTTCTTTCTTGATGATAATTTTTTGTGGTTAGAGAGTTTTAGAGAAAATGAGAGTAGAAAGATTCCTTTTATACAAATCTAAGGCACAATATTCTAGAGAGGCCAACATAGGATAATTAAATCACCATTAGACCTATATCCTTAGAAGAGGACCTATATTAAATATAATTTAGGAATCATCATTTTAGAACCCAAAACAACCGACCCAGAAGCGGGAATTAAACTTTTTCAAAGACCGACATCCAAAAATTGTGAGATCCTAAAATCTGGACCCTGGGTCAAGGTCGAGGTCAACCACAAGACCTAGGTCAGGCATGAGGTCAACCTTGACCTAGGTCAATGGTGAGGTTGACCTTAACCTAGAAAGGTTGATTTTGATCCTGATATCAAAAATCTAAGTTTTCAATTTTGGATGTTAGAAACAGGCTGGAAAAGTGGGAAATGGAGAAGACTAGGGGAAAAATGTTAGTAATGACTGAGAGGGGGGTGAATCGGTGGCTTAAAAAACTTATCCTTAAACTTAACCACAAATCAATAAACCTCAAATTATTAAGTCCCTACAAGATGCATGCCATGAAATACTAATAATGATTTAACTATGTTGGTTTTCCTTTTCTGACCTTATTCTCCTTGATTACTGATAAGCAATAAAAACTATTTACCGACACTCAGTAAATAAGCAGAGTATACCGATCAATCTAGAAATGCATATGTGAAATTTAAAACAGTAAAGTAATAAACCATACACACATAATACATAGATTTTAACGTGGAAACCCTGTTAAGGGAAAAAACCACTCGGACTGGTACCCCAAATTTTCACACTTCTGAAGTGAGCCCTGTTAGGAGCCAACCCTATTAAAGGTTACAAACACACTATTAGGTGTGACCTTGTTAAAGGATTTTATACATAGAGGTTGTCACTTAGTATCAGGCATATATTTTCTACCAACCTTAAATCAGCCTCCTTCTTAGATTGTCAATAGGCTTTAGGAAAATCTTGCTACCATCCTTGAATCAGCCTTCTTCTTATACTGTAAATAGGTATCAGAAAATTCCAATGCTACTTTCATGAATAAACCTTTTTGGCACTCCTTGGGATGTACCTCAATATATAGAAGACTGTTAAGTCCTTCTCTATTAAGAGACTTGATGCTTCAATGGTTAAACTGAAACACAATGACCTGTTTCTAATGCAACTTGAATTGCAGATTTTTAGATCTATTTAAGTACAATACCTCTCTGATCAATGTATCAATTCAATTCTTTGTGCTCCACACTTTCTACTCTGTGATAATGTGCTTCACTGTTCGTCGATGTCTACAGAATTATTTAGGTCTCCTTCAGCTTGATTGATCAGGACTGTATGAAGTTATCCTTCATCAGTTTCTCTTTAGCATCCTCTTTCTATTCATACCCTTCATCCCCTTCATGTGATACAGAAATGAATTAAGCTTGTCTCTTATATAGACATGATATTCACCATTTCTTGATTCTTGATACTTGGCGTGAAAAACAATCCAGCCAATATGATTTAAAACTTAATTCCTGATTTATCTCATAGTTATCTTCTTGCCAACTGTACAAATCTTCTTCAAATCAATCACTTGACTTTGGTCGAATAAAACAATGAAAACAACTAGTTAAGTCTATCTTTAGCTCTTGCCAGCTAGATATTTTGTCATTTTCTAAACTCTTTATTCTGTTGGTCAACTCTGTAGTTAGTCATCAGTGAAAACTTCCAGTTCCATCGGTGTGACTCCAGTCAGCTTTGGGATCTCCGTCCGTCAGGAATCATTGTTTTTTACTTGTCGAGCAACTCTGTTTTCAGCTTGTCAGGAATCTTGTGATTTTGCTTCGTCGCGCAATACTATTTTCTGCTCGTCGGGTATCACTGTGACTTTGGTTCTTTGCCTTTACCGATGGTGTGCACTCCGTCAGTGTTATTTGTCACTTAATGAATACTTGACTTTTATGCATTGCTGAAAGGATAATCTTTGTTCCATTGCTTCTCTGAAGTCTTTGACATTATATACATGAATGTACAGATGATATCAAGTTGACATCAATGACAATATAAACCATTAATTGATTTAATGTCTTGCATTATCTTCAACTTAACATTATCAAACATTTAATCACTTATATGTCATCAATCTCTCCCTTTAGCATTGATGGAAAAATAATATATTATCATACTATATTATTTCTAATAAAATATGAAATACAACAGTTGAGATTCATTAAACTACCAATCATTTTGTTTCTGATAACCGATAAAAATATTTGATCGACCGTAAGCTTTGTATTAGCTTAGATTTGATTCTTGTAGTTCTCTACTTTCTGATGTGTTGGATCTTCTTCTTGTGTTTATTTCTATCTTTTGATTATTCTTCTTCTTTGATGTCTCTGTCTCTTATCAGCAACTCTCCCTTTGTATATTATTTCTCCCTTAGGATATACTTTCTCCCTGTTGGAGTAATCTGATAATGTATAATCTCTTTTTCTTTTCTTTTGTAAGAATGTGATAATATGGATACTTTCTCTCCCTTTGAAAATAATGCCAAATAAGTATTTTACAAATATCTGACATTCATGTCAAATAATCATTTTCTTCTATCCATAATATATTCCTTGAATTTCCCTTATCCATCAGCAATACATTAATATGTCTGATGCTCAGTTCTGATATATACCTTTCTGTATATAGATGTAGCTTCGAAGTTCATCTTTTTGCTCGCATCAACATGAATGATATTCTGATAATATATAGGCTGATGCAGCCTTCAGTATTTTACTGACTGGTAGACAAGGGTTTGACCCCTTGTCTCTTTCTCAAGTACTCAAATGTATCCTTGGGCAGTGGCTTGGTGAAGATATCAGCTAATTGTTCTTTTGATTGCACATACTCAAGTATCACCCCTTTTTCTTAAACTCGTTCTCTTAAATAACGATACTTGATTGCAATGTGTTTAGTCTTGGAATGAATGAATGGATTCTTGGAAATGTTTATTGTAGAGGTGTTATCACAGTAGATAATCACTGGTTCTGAGATCTTCATATGCATACATTCTAGCAATTGTTTAATCCATGAAATATGTGAGGAATTTACAGCCGCAACAACATATTTTTCTTCTGCAGTAGACTGAGAGATGCATCCTTTCTTCTTTCTAATCCATGTGATAATTTTTTCACCCATAAAGAATAATCATCTAGTTGTGCTCTTCCGATCGTCAAGATTTCCAGCCCAATTAGAGTTGGTAAACACCTTAAGTTCAAATTTTCCTTCTCTTCTATACCATAAGCCAAATTCCTTAGTATTCTTTAGATATCTTAAAATTATTTTTATAGCAGTCATATGTGATTCCCTTGGGTTAGTAGAAAATCTAGCAACAATTCCTACTGCATGTGCAATATTTGTTCTAGTGTGTACAACATACATGAGTTTTCCAATCATTGATCTGTACAAAGTCTGATTTACCACATTTACAGCCCCAGTAGTGGCTCAGGTCTTCTTGAGGGATATAGTCAGACTACATGGCATTCCTCAGAAGATCATTTCTGACAGGGATTCTCTCTTCACATCTTCTTTTTAGAGAGAATTACATGCAACATTGGGTACCAGGCTCAACTTTAGCATAGCTTATCACCCAGAGATAGATGGTCAGACCAAGAGAGTGAATCAAGTTCTTGAGGATATGCTTCGTATGTATGTTATGGATCATCAGGTCAAGTGGGA
This sequence comes from Thuja plicata, assembly GCA_018584345.1. Lineage (NCBI taxonomy): Eukaryota > Viridiplantae > Streptophyta > Pinopsida > Cupressales > Cupressaceae > Thuja > Thuja plicata. The sequence goes on from MU223748.1 coordinate 3,055,347, forward strand.
AGAATATTTGCATTTAGTAGAGTTTGCCTATAATAATGGGCATCATTCATCTTTGGGTATGCTGCCGTATCAGACACTGTATGGTAGGCCTTCAAGGACACCTTTGAGTTGGGATAGGATTGAGGATAGAGTTACCATTGGACCATAGCTAGTCCTAGAGATGGAGCAGTAGGTAGCTTTAATTAGGCAGCGTCTCCTAGAGGCGCAGGATCAACAGAAGAAATATGCCGATGTAAAGAGGACAGATCGGGTATACATGGTCGGAGATAGGGTCTTCTTCAGAGTGCAGCCTCACAAGAGTCCAATCCATTTTGGAAAGGGCTCTAAGCTTGCACCTTGATTTGTGCGACTATTTGAGATATTAGAGAGGATAGGACCAGTTGCTTACCGTCTAGCCCTGCCACCTAGCATGTCATGCATCCATGATGTGTTTCATGTTTCTGTTTTGAGAAAATATATTTATGATGAGTCTCACGTTATAGATTGGGATGCCTTATAGGTGGAGTCAGACGGGCAGCTAGCGTTGGAGCCTATTCACATTTTGGTATGCCGGACACTGGGCCTACGAGGCCGAGAGCTAGACTAGGTTAGGGTTCAGTGGGATTGCTATGATGAGGTTACAGCTTCATGGGAGGATGCAGCACAGATGAGAGCTTAGTATCCCCATATTTTTGATGAACTCCAGGAGGAAGTTCAAGCCTAGGGGGAGGATGTGAGGCCTCACCCCGAACCCCATCGTAGTTTTCTAGTTTTTCTACTTATGATAGATTTAGTATATGATACTTTACTTTTGATGCACTATGGACATTATGGATTTTATGCTTTATGCCACGGATTTGATCATTTTGGATGTATCAACACTTGATGCTTATGATGCACCTTATGGACTATGTTATGTTTTCTACTATGGACACTTATTTGAGACAATTGATACAATATGATTATGTTATGGTTATTGATGAAATTGGGATATATTAGAAATAGACATTTAACTTTGAATTCTTGCAATGTGAATCTTACCTTATGATAAATGCTTAAAATGAGAATTATATAATCTTGAGATCTTTAGTAATAAACTTAGTATGTTGATGATGTCCTTATATTCTGAATATTACTTATTTCTTTATGATGTATATTTATTACTTCAGACTACTGATATTTGAATTGAGTGTGCAGGTAAGAAACCATGGTATTTTAACCAAGGAACTAAACAAAGGGAAATGTGAACTCAGTTTGAACCAAGGTTGTGTCTAATGAAAGACAAGACCTCGTTGTTTCATAATTTTATTCGTAAATATATTTGGATGATTATGGAAGTAAATTTTTTAAATGTAATTCTTATTCTTGTGAGTTTTTCCTAAGTGGATATGACATGGCCTAGTGATGTGTAAATGTTGTGTGTGTCATTTGACACTTGTGTTTTTTACTTAAGGTCATGACATGTCAATTTGGGAATGGTTGTCCACCTACCTAGATTAGTACATTAGTGAATCCCCATATGCATACCTTGGGTTGGGAGATGGGAGTGTGGTCACCTCATTGGAATTTCGAAATTACTCTTAGAGTGAACTTTTAGAGGGGTTGTGAAGTGTCCAGGGGTGTGTTGGGGTCATTTTTAGGTAGCCCACTTGTTATACCAATAGTTAAGGGCCATTTTAACCCTAGGATATAAACCTCTAGTTGACCATGTGACCCTTCCAAAAAGTTGATTTCTCAAGTTGGACGAAAATCAACTCTTGTGAGGCTTGACTTAGATAGAACACCATTCCAAATTTGTGTTAAGACATAATTCACCTTTTTGAAGCTTCCTTCTTTTGTTCCATTTTTGGAAGGTGTAAGAGTTTAGGGAAGGGGGACCAATTAGAGAATTTTTCTTCTCCCCGTGAGCTTTCTAGTGGCTTTTTAGTGGGAACTCTCCAAGTTGGAGAGTTTGAACACCCACTCCCTAACATAGGGACATAGCTAGAGTTGGTGATCTTGGAAGGAGGGATTTGGCTAAAAAGAGAGCTCTTCTACAACTTTCTTCCTTAAGCTTGGATTTTAGGTTGGTGGATTTTATGCAACTCTCTCTCTCTCATGTAATATTATGTGCTCTTGTTATATGTTTCTTGTTATTTTACGGGCTTGTTGAAAGCCATGAATTTTTTTATTGTAATGTTTGATGTGTTGCAAGCTTTTCCTTTTGTTTTTCCTTTGTATGTTTTGTTAATGAGAGTATCAAGACTCACTCACCCTTGGGAGGGAAGAGTAGTCTTGGGAGTGGGGGAGTTATGACAGCCCTTGGTGTAGAGTCTCTCCTCAAGGAGGAGAGGGAAAAAGTATGGAGTATGGGCTCCATGAAGCCTCCCTCTTTGTTGCTTCATTGGGGGTCATAAGGGTATGAAGATATTTGAGTTGCAAATGTGAAAATAAGTGTTTTTGGACAGCCTTGTGATGGCTGATATTTTTTTGAGTTTTGGGTTGGCCTTCTCCCTTGGGTATTTGGTCCACTTCACCCCAAGTAGGATCCTTGAGTGATCCTTTATAAAAGCCTTTGGAATGAGATTTTTATGTAAATTCTGCATATTCTTTGTTTGTTTATGTTGTATGAATGTTTTCCCACCTTTGTTTGGTTCCCCAAGCTCGGGGGTGGCCTCATAAAAGGCCTAGGTTTGGTGGAGAGTAGCCCCATAGTTTTAAGTTTCCCCTTGTTTTAGTTTTGCAATGCAGATTTGAAGATTGAAGTGCATAAAAGTTGGAAAGAGCTTGGGAGAAAAGAAAATGTAGTGATAGAGTTCTCAACATTATATATCTTTTTGTAAAAGCCTTATGGTATATGTTAGTGTACAACTTGAAAAATGAAGATTTTGTAAAAGCCATGTGGCTGTCCTTAAGCATCCTTGAAAGAAAATTGTAAATATTAGTGTTGTCACCTCATTTTGTTTTGTAATAATCTCATGATTAAATAAAATTTCTTTCATGCTAAGATTTTTAAGGAGTAAATCTAGTTATTGTTAGGTTTATTATTGTTACCAAAGAAAGAAAAGAAATTTGTTTTCTCTTATATGTATGCTCTTTATATTTGATTAGAAAATCTGAAAGTTAAGAAAAAGAGAAAATTTCTATCATTTGAATATTTGTACTTTTCAAAAAAATTCACATATATTTCTACTTAATAAATTTGTAGAGCAATGTACCTATTTAGACATGCAAAATAAAGCTATAACCATTAAATTTATTTGCTACTGCTGTTAGGTTTCAAAAAAAATTGATAAGAAGGAATATATATATATATATATATATATAT
>MU223748.1:3077877-3094224 GCA_018584345.1 Thuja plicata
CATATCAGAGTGAAGGACATACAGAACATTAAAACATGAAATACCATTTAACTCAGAAGCAGGGATGCTAACAACATCATTGCCAAGAATCCTTCCTTCTTCATTAATATTTAGTCCAGCAGGCACTCGTACGTGATACAATGGTTGCTCCAGGGGAGCATCTAACTATCAAGAACAGAATAATGGAGCATGGAGCTCTGTAACTTAAACTCAGAAATTATTTTTGCTATTTCTTATGGACAAAAAAATCATCAATTTCACCGACCCTTGGAAATGGGCCGATTTGCCTATTTATACAACTCTTCGCTAACCCTAACCCTATTTTACATATTTTAATAAAATACAATATCTGGGGGCCGGTACTACCTACGCCACCCTATAAAAGACTTGGAGATAGAATAGGTATGTCATGTCAGAAGAATAAGATAAGAATATACATTGGAAGAATCGGTCTCGAGAAGAGAGCCAGAGGGGAGAAAGAAGAAAGTAGGTCCTTCAAGGACCGAGGCTACATACCTCATAAATGGGAAATGTGGCGCCCTGTCTCCAATGTGCCAGGTGTACCCTTGAGCGGCACCTTGAGAAGACCACCCTGTCAGAAGGCCAACTACCGAGCTGATGCCCCTTGTTGTGCCCAACTAACTTCTGACAGTCTTTATTAACCACCCCTGAAAATGACCGGTCGACCTCGGGGACAGAGACACGGATCACTTTAAAGAATACAAAATTTTTGGATCCGGGAACTTATGTCCCCAAAAGAATAAAGAATACTTAATGCTCAAGTTTCCCCGGTTCCCAGAGAACACTCAAGGCTGTTTATTATCGTTGAAGGCCTGAAGGAGGCGTAAAATGCTATCTTCATCTACTTTCTTCAGGCTAGCCCTTCTGTGCCTGGCTACATCAACTAGTTCCCCTAGGTCCAGAACATTATTTCTGAACTCATCTGCCACCCTCGCGGCATCATGGCCTTTTAGCACCATTTTAGTCAGCTTTTCCATTTGGGCCCCATCCATCCCCTCCGGGGATTGATACCGAGATGCCATTATTTCATCAAAATTCCCCAAGACTGACTCCTTGGGGGTATAAGTATCTGTACTAAGGGGATCAACCCTGGAAGCTTTTATTACAAATGACTTGTACAAATTGGAAGAACACTTCACTATATTTACCTTTTCCTGTAAGGACTCTACCAGTTGCTTGGTTACCTCCAATGTGAGGTCCAGTCTGGAGTGCTGAGCCCTTACGAAATCAAATGATTCCTCACCCAGAATTTCAGATTTGGAAATTATATCTTCCCCCAGGGTGAGGAGCTCTTCGAGCTCTACCTTCCATGCCTAGTAATTCTTGACATCACTCTCCCATTGATCAATCAGCGCTTCTGCCTGTGAATAACCTGTCGGGCCATATATAAATCTGGGAGTGTGGATGCCAGGAAACACCGGGTGTTTCCTATCTGTAGAGCGACCCATTCGTCTACTGCTTGGGCCTTCTTTTTCATTACTCGCAGGGAGTCTATGTCGCTCTGCGGTATCTCTTCTGATGTGGAGGTCTCCGGAGGAGCGGCATTGAGGGGTCGGGCTAGCTCTGTAAGCAACCCCATAAGGTTTGCATTATTCTCTTTCTCAGCTTTGAGCCTCTAGGCCTCCTTTTCATATCGGGCCTCCATTGCCCTTGCTAGCTCCTTCAGCAGGTCCACTTCGCCCTGCTTTCCCCTTTTTCCCAAGGATACCTCTACGATATTGTAGTCTGTAGGGTCAGCGATCACTTCATCAGCGTCTGGGGGAGGCATTGCCACTACTATAACTGTTTCTCCACCCGGCCCAGTCCGAAGGGTATGAACTATACGGGATTTCTTTGCTTTTGGCGGGGCCTGAGCTAAGGCCATCATTTCAGCCAGGGAGAGAGGGACTGTCGGAGCGGATTAGGCTTTTCTTTTTTTGTTTTCTGCCAGCTATGGAGGTGGGAGAGGTGGCCTTCCTGCCAGAGTTTGTTCTTCAGATTCTCTCCCGGTGTCCGGTGGCGGCTGCTCCTTTTCAGCATATACTTCCTCCGTTCCTCTCCCTACCGGTACTTCTTCTGCAGCAATCTCTTTTTTAATTTCTATCTCCTCAGCCTGGTCCCGGATGTCAATTGATGTGTCTGGACCCTGGTCGGCTTCCTCGGGGATTTCTTCTTCATGCTGCTCTTCTCCTTCCTCATCTGTTGGCAATAGGGGAGGTATCGGGCCAAGATTCAGAGTTTGGGCCGCTGTGATAACCTGCCCAAAGGTTGCCCCCGGGAGTGGCCTCGAGAATGCGGTGGCTGGGGTTATGGTTGATCCCGAAGGTCTGGGTCCGGGTTCCCCAGCGGATGCCATCTATTCATTTGGTGGTTGTTGGTCCACTCCTGGACCTTGCGCTGCTTGAGCCTCAGAAACAATCTCCGGTTCTGGCCTCTTTTCTTCTGTCTGCTGCTCTTCTTGTTCTATAGCCTTTTGTTCCAGGTCTTCTAGATCCACAGCCTCTTACTCTTTCTCTGGGACTTTCATCTCCGCTTGTGTGTCGTCCCCTTGCAGATTTTTGAACTCAGCAGCTGTAAATAAGTTAAATTCTTCTTTCGGAGGGGGACTGGCTGGGATGTCTGCCTGCTCTTCTTCTTTCTCTGGTTCTAAGGAACTGGAAGAAAGGATCTCTACCTCTTTGGGGAGGGACGCCCTTGGCGCCGGTTCTGCCTTAGGCTATTTGATGTGCTTTCTCTTCCTCTGGGTGATCAGACGCGGCCCCGCATCAGCTATTGCTACTGCCTCCATGGGATCCACCCCCGTCACCTTGACCATCAAGGCTGCCAGTGACGGGGAGGATGGAGGACGAATTGGTCTGGCCATGAGCGGGGGAGTGGCCAGCCTCGTTATTAATTGCTCCCTCATTTGCTGGGAGGCCGCCACGGATTGCTTGATTTGCTCCTGAATGGGGACTTCCTACGTGGAGGGTGTTGTAGCTATCCCTTTTCCTTTGTCTATGCCTTGTACAGAAGTCCCAGCCCCCGGGGTCAATCTTGGTACCGGTGGTGGTGTCACCTTTGGTACTGGTCGGGGAGTTTGGCGCATACTCCCGGGGCATACCTTCTTAAAATAGGCATGACTTCTCTCGACTACTTCCCGAGTGAAGTCCTCGATTGTGGGCCCCTCCTGGGTGGTCCAATTCATTGCCGGCAGTGGCATTTTGTCAATCCCCTTTTTTTTGTACTGGGGGTCTGTGGTGGGGGCGGTGTCTGAGAAACCTGCCGGGAACCTCCAGAGCTTTAGTTCCTGCATCATTCTAGCTTTCATCCTGTCGTAGTGCCTGCTCTGGACATCTACATCATCTTGGAAATCTGCCCAGAAGTCCTCCATATGTATTTGATGGGGCTCCGAAGCCCGGGCAGTGCCATTGCAATTCTGCCATGCGGATCAAAATTCCTCCGCGCCAGATAAAATTCCTGCAAGTTATAACATTTCAATTCATTGTTTGCCTCCCTCGCGGCGGCTAGACTGTAGGTGTAGTTCCCACACGAGATTGGAAATGAGATGTTTGGGACCTTCTTGTGGGCCAAGAAGGTATGCAGCTCCAACATTTTTCTGTAATATTCCAGCAGCACGATCTTGTCCCCACAATGCTTGGGCAACAAGTAGGGTTTCCCAGAGAAGCCGACGACCTTAATATATGTATGCTACTGGAATTGGATATAGTAGTGCCCATAACTACTACCCAATTTCATCGCCTCAGTGGATAGGCGGTATCTGGCATCCCGGGTGGCCGTGAGCAGATGGTAGTAAACGAAGGAATCATTTACCCGACAGTAACTGGGGAAGCTGGCCTCCCATTGAATCTGTGGGAAATGGTCCCACGGTGCCTTTTATCCTAGGCCAAGCCTGAGAATGCCATCTGTAAGCAGGCCATTAGAGTGAGGCCTCTGTTGGGCCAAAGCCCAGAAAACATAAGAAGTCATGTAGAACTTCTTCTTCTCGTTCAATTGCAGGAACTGGGAGTCGACATGATTGCAGATTATTGTCACCCAGTCAAAAAATTCTCCCTTAGTGGAGATACCCAAGAGGAAATAGTATATCCATTTTGCAAATTCCTGGGCAGAGGGTTGCCCAAATACCCAGGCCAATGCTATCATCCCCATCTAGATGCTCTCCTTGAATTCAGAGCAGGGGATATCTATCTTCATTCTCTTTGGGTCCCTCTTTGGGACCTTGAGCCAGTTGGTGTTCATGTACACCTGGGCGGCATCCTCCAATTGATTGAATTATTTCAAGGCCTCAGTCCTTGTAACCACCATGGCCCTGTCAAATTGTGGGATACCCAGGCCTGCTTGGAAAGTGACTGGGTCGAGGGAGACCAGTGGAGGGGGGTNAGGGGATATCTATCTTCATTCTCTTTGGGTCCCTCTTTGGGACCTTGAGCCAGTTGGTGTTCATGTACACCTGGGCGGAATCCTCCAATTGATTGAATTATTTCAAGGCCTCAGTCCTTGTAACCACCATGGCCCTGTCAAATTGTGGGATACCCAGGCCTGCTTGGAAAGTGACTGGGTCGAGGGAGACCAGTGGAGGGGGGTATCCTGTGGGTTCTGCAGCTGCGAGCATGATGGCCCAGACAAAAGAGTTATAGTTGGCAGCCAAGGTTAGAACAAGCTCTAGAGACTGCACGGAGCATGGGAAGCAAGCTTCCTTGAGGATTCCAAAACCTCCGATGTTGGTTGCTAGTTTGTCTCTAGCCTGTCGCTGGATGTGCATTATCTTTACCAGGGCCTACATTTCTGCCCAAGTCCTGACACTAGCGTCGGTCATCAGTTTCACCCCGGACTCAATCTTTGAGCCCACAATCTCATTATCCTACACAAACTTCATGGTGAGGGGCAGCTTTGCCAGGGCCTTCTCCATTTTTGACTTTGCTGCTGCCCTGGTCTCAGTTGTAGTTGGTAATTCCATACTTCTGGGAGGAGATGATGCAAACGCTTCAGACATGTTTGGAAGGTGAAGTCCGAACCTACGAGACAAGGCGACCGTCAGAACATATTCATCAAAATAAAATAGTTATTCCGGGGTCCAGGAAATCTTACCACCGCGCCGTTTGCTTTTCCTGAAAAGTTAGTTTTATGCAAAGATACCCGAAAAGAAAAACATGAACTTTAAGAATTTTTATTACACGTCTGGGTCCGGGGATTTTATCACACTTGGTAAGGACAACGGATGTGTGGTGGTAAAAAGGCCCGAAGCCCGGAGCAATAAATTTTAACAAGGAAGAATGTGAAGGTAAGTCCACGTGGGTGCCACGTGTGTTGGTATTAAATGGATGTGATGGCGATGACGGCGGAGCCAACTGTTTGAATGCGCAAAAAAGGAAAGCCACTTGGCTGGAAGTAATTGCACGCATGGGAAATAAATGAGGCTCTGACAGCCTTGATGGACGAGAGAGAAAACTTCCTGTTTGAAATCGGCCGGAGCCGAGTTTCAAATAGGTGGTTTTCTGCCTCGAAGCAAGCTTGGAGGTGAAAAACCAGAAGCAAGGGCGACTCGACCAGCTTGTCGAGCCACCTGGAAGGATACACATAGAGCTGAAGGATATATACATGGAAAGGAGGAGATATACAAGGTTTATCTATAGATATACACATATATACATAAATACACACACGGGACGACTCCCACGGGAAAACCAGACAGGGCAGAAACAAATATATACAGCCATTTACATTATTTACGCAATTTACAGACTGCACATTATTTATAGGCAGACCATTATTTACATGTTTTACATTATCTACAGACAAACAACCGCTGCACAGAGGGCGGACAACCTCTTGGACGAGCCGACCCACCAACGGGCGGCAAAACCAGAAGACAAAAGAACGAACTCGATAGAGAAACAAAGCAAAATGAAACAAACAAAACTGAGCAAACCCAAAGACAAACCAGAAAATAGAAGAAAAATAAAGAGGAGGAAAGGTGGAACACCAACCTGAAAACACAGAAGGTGGAGGAAAGGAGGGATTACCGAAAGAAATCTGCAACAGCTTGAGTCGTTAGGTTGCCAAGATCACCACCATGAAGCACTTGCGTATGTCTGAGAACAACAGAAGGTGTTAAGCTTTGATTATCACAAATTCTCTGTAAATTCTCTGCTAATCGCTTTGAAAATGCTCTATTTCTCTCTAAGTGCTCGAAGGTTTTAATCGCGGTAAGTGTGAAAATGACAGGTAAGTCTATTTATACCCGCGGTGAAAAGTAATCCTCCTCCTTCCGGAGATTTCAGGTCAGGCGCAACCTCCAAACTTTGGGCCCGGGGATTCCTTACGATGATATTCTTAAGAACATCATAGCGAAGAATCCCGGAGTCTGAAATCCAGCTCCACAACAAAGGACAACCTCCGGGACCAGGATCCCGAAGGAGAAAACCAAACCAAGAAAACAACACACACCGGGGAAGAAAACCCCGGAGAAAGAAAGAAAAAAGGAAAAGAAAGACAAGGCAAAGCCGCAGCAAAAAGAAAAGCAAAAGAAAAAAAAGGGGGACCCAACATTTTGCACACAAAATGTAGGGAAGGGAATGCAGGGCATAACACTTTCCCCCACTTATTTCAAATGAACTTATTTCAAATGTTACATTTCTTACGTTACACTATCCAATTTTCAAAAGCACAAAACTCCTGTTCTCAAGAGGTGTAGTTCCATACTCTGAGCCAAAATTGAACAGGGTTAGTCTAGTTGTGATGAAACCTTTGTGATTGTAAATATTGACAGTTCATGAGTGAGGAGTTATAGTACAAGATCAAATGCTTAAGGGCTAAATAATGCATAAACTTAGGGTGATCCTTTTTACTTTGTATATCTATGAATGCATGGTGCATTTGATCTATAATATATTCAACATAGTCATAGTTAGAGGTGGTATGGAGGCTCTACATGTCCAACACCATCATCAAAATATCTGAGGTAATCCTTTTTGCTCCTGCATCTTTTCCCAGCACTCTGCATAGTGCATATGATATGTATTTTATGTAGAAATTCAGGTCCTTTTAAAAATATGGGGCTTCTCTTGGCATAGGTGCTATGTAGGTTTTCAATTTCTTAGGAACATGATGTTCCTTGATCAATTTGGCAGCAATGCTAGACTCTCTAGTATACCTATTCTCTAGGCTCTTAAAGTTTATCTCAGTATTCATAGGGTAGTACACATTCAAGGCCTTCATGAAAGAATTTAGGTCCAAGGTAAGTAGGGGTTTCCCATCATCCCTCTTAATTGTTTTGGTCAGGGTATCATACCTACCGGCCAATTCTAAAATGAAATCAACATCTACAAAGATTTCAGGAACTATTAACCTGGCTAATCCATACATCCAAGGGTTTGAAATAGGCATGGGTTCATCACTATTGTTAAAGAAATAATTAAACAATGAATACCCTCATGAACTTGGAGTTTTTACATCCCTAATGTAAGAAATATCATCAATTAGGAGTTCAACACTAACCTTTCTATTCTTGCTCGAGCCTGGAAGCAAAGTGAGAAACTTGTTTAAATTATTTCTCTTTCCTTTTGATTCATCATCAACATCGTCACTTCTCCGACTGGCGGAGGCCATACTCTGTGCTTGACTCATTTTCCCCTTTTGTTCTGTTCACAACACTTTATCACCGATATTGAAACAAAACTTCTCAAAACCCTCACCACAAGTTGTCAAATACATTGTAATCTGTAATCTATTCACTGAAAACAATGCAAATCACAATCCCTGTTGAATTCTGAATCAATAAATCACCTTTTTGAATCACTTGTTGTTGGAGAATTCAATTCTTTCTGAGAAAATACTAAAATCTCTATAAAAACTCTTCACTCTAAGAAATTGGAAGCTTGTAAAAATGAAATGATAACGGAGATGCTTATTTATAACTAATAATTCAATGTAGATGTCTCTTAAAGCTGGTAAAATTACAATTCAGTCATTGCTGTCATTAGTTCCACGCACTGTAACCTCAATTCTGGTTCTAGCCGTGACATTTAAACTATTAAGTAATCAATTTATGATGAGTGCTTTTGCATATAAAAACCTTCTAAAATTCAAAAAGAGATCAAAATTAGATCTGATTGGCTGCATTAAACCATATTATTGCTACTTTTCCATCTATCAAAATCTTTGTAATCTTATTGGTCAGCAACTGTCCATGATGGCGCCGAAGAAAAGTCTTTATTTAACTATGGTTTATTTCTAGCGACTGAGTGATCTTCTTGTCGCTTGATATTTTTGCTAACTGTAGTTTCTTACTGAGACTTAGTGACTGTCGTAGGATCAAACTCCTGATCAATGGTTATCTCCATGCCACCTAATATTTTAACTTAACCTTTCTTCTTATGGAGACATCGCGACTAAGCCTTTTCTTAACCGCTCTTCAAACTCGGGTCACATCTACAGACTTGGTGAATGTTGTTTCTCTATGTTGCGGAACCAACCCCCTAACTCATGTTTTATTCAGAGGCCTCGCGACTAAAAAATTTAGTCTCTTTATTGCTTGATTACTTTATTTTTATAATCTTTATCTGGAGACAATGGGACTGTCATTGATTTGGATTTCCTCTGTATCTGACGGTTATCACTAAGTCTCATAATATTCATTATAAACCCTAATCTTTCATGAGACTAAGCGAAAAATGGATATGTGTCTGACTTTTCCTTCTTGTCTCTTAATCGCTAGATCCTGCTTGACTTTTCAACTCTATACCGTGACCATGCGACTACCATCCAATCTGGCTTCCATTCAATAGTTGTCACTAAATCTCTTGATTTTTGACTTAACTCATCTTTCTTCATGCGACTGCATGAAAACACTATTATTCAAACTGTGATTCAACTTGGGTTTATTCAGAGACCTAGCAACCATTAAAACTCCATGTTGCTTGATTTTTTATAAACTGCAACTTTAATCAGGAGACTTCCCAACCACCATTAGATCATATTTGAGATCAATGGTCTACACCAAGTCTCATAACCTTTTAAGCATATTCTTTTTCATTAAGAGACTACGCGACCAAAGCTTTTCGCCAAGTCTCAAGATTAAATAGAATATTTTCTTTCCTTTATGAGACAAAGTGACCAAATATTAGCACATGCAAAAAATTTCACACTTAAGTTATGAAAAAGGTAACATGAAAATAGAACCCGTCCAAGCAACTTAGGGATTTTGAAATTTTCAAATAGGTTTAGGGCTAAAGCATTTACTTGCAGAGGTATGTAAGCATTTTTAAACATGACTTTCAAACTTATGAACATAGGCAATTACAGGAAACCTCAAAAAATTCCAGGGAAAACTCAAAACTAGAAATACAACCAATAGGGCAAATAGCTGAGATTAGTGAAAGAAGTCAAGGGGTTAGTAGTGATGTTGAATCTACTGCATTAGCTCCCAAGCCATAGCTAGAAGCAAACAAGGTTCTAGATTCAAGAGTCAAGAAGACTACAAGGCACAAGGTGTACATGGAGCACCTCATCAAGTGGAACAGTAGGTCTGAATCAGAAGCATCATGGGTTGGAGATATAGAGTCAAGAAGATGGGCATATCTAAAGACATTTTTTCCACAGGAGTGACATGAATTTCCATTGTGGGGGAGTATGGTGCAGGAGCACCTAGGTAAGGCTAGATGATAACTTAGGGCTCCTTATGTGATTTTTGGCTTGTATTGGTCTTAGCCAAACCACTAGTGAAATAATAGGAATAGGGGGTCCTAAAGTGTGGTGTGATAGGTTAGGAGGTCTCATTAGGTCATTTTGGACCTAAGTGTCAAGGATTGTCCAAGTTGTCAATATTGTCAATCATGGTGACAAAAGTTGCATTTATGCATTTTAGGGTCAAATTGGACAAGGGAGTGTTTGGAAGACCTATTTGATGTTTTAATTAACTTAGATAGGATTTTGTTTGAGTTTCATGTGATAGTGACCAAGTTTGTATGAAAAACCCAAAATTTGTAAAAGTTGTCAATGTTGTCATTGACCACATTGACAACATTTGTTGCATGATTAAATTTTTGAGAAAAGGATGGATGAATTTTTGGAAAGTGAGTAATTAAAGAGAAGACAAGTTTTATGAGCAATTTTAAGCTTTTCTGTGTTTAAGGAATTTTAATGGATTATTTTACTTACTGTGATTTATGATAAAATTAGATTAGTTCATTTTGGATTTCTATGTGGCACTAGATTATAATTTTGAGTGTTTTTAGGTAGCTTTGTAAATTATTTTGTTTTAAGCTTTGTTGCTGGTCTAAACAAGGAAGGCTGTGTAAATAGGGTCATAACTCATCATTCCACCATAGATATTTAAGGGCTCTTGGAATATATGAGGTGACTCCCTTTGCTATATCTGTCCAGAAGGAGGGGCCTTGGAAAGCTTGTTTTTCATTTTTGCACAATGATTCCCTAGGCGAGCTAGTGATGCATGGCTAGGGAATATAGAGCATTGCAAGTAAGTTACAGTGGGTTGAATGCATTGAATGCTTCAACCTAAGATTGTGGATAGGTAGAGTGATGTTTGAAGAAGCCCCAAACTAAAGGAGAGGATTAGGTGAATATTTTTTAGTGCCAAGAAGCCAAATCCTTATGCAGACAGTTCTAATGCCTTGAAACCCTTAATTTTAGGCATGATTATAACTTCCTCGTGTACGAAAATTTTGGGGAGTGGAGACCAATAAAATATTGAAGGGTTTGATAAAGGGTCTCTAGAAATGGGATTTGTTTAGGTACTTGTTTGGGAGAGTTTGAATATATACGTAAAATGGTTACCAAATAGGCCTAGTTGCTTGTAGCCCTATTTGGGTATTTTTGAAGGCAAATCTTGAACTTGATTAGAGTTTCATTGCAAAGTTTGGTTGTAAGTGTTGGATTGGATCCAAATGATATACTAAAAGCCTATATCTCTATAGGTGATGGATTTGGGAACATTTTGTCTCAATTGGTAGCAGAGGTGTCGTAAGACCTCCATGGGCAGTGTGATGAGTGTTACAATTTCTTGATTGGTGTGTACAAGTTGAAAGGAGAAGGATCTTGTGTGAAGAACACTTGGGAGATTAGGGTTAGGAAAGAACCATAATAGGTCAAATAAGTGACCAATAGGATACCCTAGAGGTAGATAGGATACATAGCAAGACTAGTAGGTACATCAGTTAGCACAAAGGAACAAATAGCAGATATATTTACAATACCTTTGCCAAAAGATGCTTTTGAGTGTCTTAGAAGCATGCTTGGGATGAGAGCCCATCCCTGTTGTAATTAATTGATGTAGGCATGCATCATTCCAGTGGATTTTAGAGCTATATCATTTTCTAGACTTTATGCATGGATCTACTCCTTAGGGGTAGTGATCATAAGAACACTATAGATCACATTTAGGTGATTTTGCACCTGACTGCTAGACATAAAGATTTGAAAAAGATACACCTTATGGAATATTAAATAAGATTTATGGCACCCTTTTCCATTTTTTTCAAAGGGGGAGAGATTCTATGTGAAATCCCTACTTCTTTAGGGAGAATTGTGTTGAGGATATTGAGAAGATTGTATTGAGAGAGAGAGAGAGAGTACTTTTGGGTTGATGGATTTTCCCATATGTTGCCATCAATACCAAAGGGGGAGTTTGTTGGATGAAATTAGAATTGGGTACTACTAGTGTTGTTGGCATTCATGTTTTATCACTGATGTCAACATATATTTTTGTGGAGAGAATAGACTGGTTATTACTATTGTATGATGACTGGAAGAAGTGTACGAATACTGTACAGATGAATCGGAATGAGTAAAGATGATCATATGTGAAAGGATGTGTGATGATATTATATCTAAGGTCACTTGGCTTAATATTTCATATTGGAGTTATTATAGATGTTTTAGTGAAGAAAATGGTTTCTAGACTGTGATAGTGATGCTTGATAAAGTGAGTCTCTGTGTTTTGGGGATATCTTACAAGTGATGATAATTCAGGTTATGCGAGCTTATGAGATGAAAGAAGGCATATTGAGGAATTATTTTCATTGATTACAACTCATGTGATTGTTGGTGATGTCAGTTGTGGTGTGTATTTTAGAGGAGACCTATTTGGGGCCGACTTTAGAGATGTAGTGTGCATTGTGGATTGTGAGTGTGGTTTGCAGATATTGGATTATATCTAATGTATTGTAATTGATGTTTACTTTTTTTAGGTACCATGTGTATCTTAGCAAGGGGTTAAATAATTATTTGTATATTGGGAAAGCTTAATTGGCTGTCCTAATCAATTATTGTAATAGGGCATATATGAGAGATATTTTCTTTTTAAACGGTAGATGTATGATGAGGATATAATTGACAAGATAGAGAAGTGTGGAAGTTGTGAAGCTTGATTGGCTATTCGATGTAGAGAAGAGTTTGTGATTATAGTACTTCATTGGAAATGACCAAGAAAAGATAGTTTCTATCAAACAGTTCACTAGATTATATATTTCTTATATACACTTATTCAGATTGTAAATCCTTGTGGGTGGCTTTAACCTTATTTGGGCAGTGTGGCTGGGCAGTGAGCCCACTATTACTCTTGACTCCTAATAGGGTATGTCCTTTAATAGGGACTATGTAATGTAATGTTTTAATAAGCTCCTAATAGGGATAAATCTTTTAATAGGGAACTATACTCTCGGTACATCATTTGTGGGTGCTAATTCCCACCGGTTTTACCTTTAACATGGTTTCCACAACACCAAATGATTGTGTTATTGTGTTGTCATTTACTGTGTTATCATTTGAATTTAAGTTTTGGTCTATAAAGTTTAATGTTTAATAATCTATCTCACAACTAATTCCCCCCCTCTCAGTTGTGCTTGTGGATTTTTATTCCTAACAACCTCTTGCTCTAGCAATATTTAAAAAAAGAATTGGTTGCATTTTCTTGGTAAAATTTTAGGCATTACAGAATACTAGAGCTGGATGAATGAATTACATATACCAATTGAAGCCCCTTTTCTTGCATAGGTACATTTATACAAACTTTAATTTGAATTTATATTAAGTGTCTGAATAAGAAAATATTTTCCCAAATAGATCTGTCGAGATGGCATGACTCGTCCAAAATAATGAATGACACCAAAGGTAGTTGTGTATAGTTTAGAATGGTGAAGCAGTTGTTCATACATACATACATACATACATACATACACACACACAGATATATATATATATATATATATATATATATATATATATATATATATATATATATATTCATCACTTCTCTAGTAGTGTTGAGCACAGTAGAACAAGAAATTGTTAGATAGTTTACTATTTTTGGTAAATAGATAGGAAATTTTCTTCTGTTGATTGATATGAGGAGCTTCATTAATAATATCAAAAATCAACCAACCCTTCATAAATTAGTTGGAATGTGGATTCTAGTGGAGTACACAAAGCTGCAAAATGCATGTTTTAAGGAAGATGAGTTTCCCACTTTGTATAGCTCATTAGGGTCTAGTTCTCGTAGCAGGGTACAGTACTCGTCTAGAATTTGACATGTTGTATGGAACATATGTGTAGTCTCCTGGATCAATTCAACTGCACCAGTTTCCACATGGTATTCAAATTATCATATATGCCTAACTTCTGCAACTGTATCATGAAAACTTGCTTGGATATTGTTAGAGAGTGCATGGATATAAGTTTGATAGAGGCCTTCGCAATCAACGGACACTGAGTCTATAATAGACATTGAAGTATCATGTATATTTTTTGGAGTTTGAGGCATTTGAGAGTCATCACTCAGAATGGTGATGATGTCCTCACTGTTGACTGGTTTTTCCATAGACTGGGGAAAATAATGCAGAAGCTAACAAAAAAAACATTTCCTTTAATTTTAAAAAACAAATACAAAATTACATGATAACAAAATTTCATAAAGTCATTCAATGAGTTCTAAAGGATCATCAAGATTCTAAAACCAGACTTTCAAAAAAAAAGACAACCCTTCACAATGTCAAATTTTTAGGTACAATTAAGGAAGGAACAAGAGTCAGAAATGTATTAATAACCAGTAAAAAAAACATTTGGCTGCATCTAGACACAATTAAATCTAATTCCCCAGCTTTATAAATTCCCATTATATTCAAAATTTTAATCCCTAACTTTACAAATGCCCATTAGATTTAATTCACCAACTTTACAAATGCATTGGGACATTGCCTTTAATATCTTCTGTGATTTTGCTACCCTTATTTTCACTATCTACGAAATCTTTTTTCTTTCTTTTTTCAGTTTACCCATATTAGTTGGAAGACATTTTTATAAATTACGTTTGATTTTTTAAATGTATGAATTTGATTTCATTGAAAATCAAAAATACCATTTTTTTTTTGCTAAGCAATTGGCCAAAGCCCAAATATTTTACTAATACATAACTACAAATTTATTAGGTAATTGATGTAACAAGATTAGAATGGGCTATCATTTATCGTTTATGCAAAGTATAGGGAAATGACGTTAAATTCGACCACTACTAGACTTCTACATATTATTGAAAGATGTTAGGGCTTCTTCCCCACACAAAATGTTAAATAGAAAAAAGACCAAATACAACAAAATGACAACATGTAACCATTTAAAAATTGGTTGAATTTAGTAAGGGTGAGAAAGAAGACATTTAAAACCTCGGGGAAAAGATCAACCAAATTAATAAAATCAAAATTTTTTCTTTTCAAATATTCCATTAGAGAGTAAATTTTGCTTTGGAAAAGCAAATCGGCAGGGACAATTATTTCTACGGTCAACTTTGTAAGAAAAGAAATAGAAACTTAATTTATAGGAAAATTACATACATGCTCTAATTGGCTTGTAATATTGTGGCTATTTCTAGAAAGATAAAAATAATATTTCATTAGTATCCCTATTTTTTTTAATGTAAAAGTACAAGAAACATTGTAAAAAGGAGTAAAATATATCTCAAACTTACCAACTCAGATTCTTTCTCTCTTTGTTGTAACTTTTTTTTCATCAAGATTACTTATAGGGAGGCAAGCAAATGCATGTTAATTATGGATAAGAGCATGTTAAATGCAGAGAAGAGCATGTTGTTAGTGTGCATGATCAAGTGAATAATATAAAACCACGTAAATACTTTCATGGAAAGTTATGAGGGAGGAAAAAATAATATTTTTGATACGTGTGATACATGAAAAAGTTTTGGAGCCTTTCCATTTTCCCAAAAAACCAAAAGCATAGAAAATCGAGAGAAATCTTACATTATTTAATTGACAATTGTAAAAAAAAATTACTCATTTCATGCCACAATGTCAAAGTAATAAATAATAAAAAACATATAAACCAATAACATTAAACACTACATTATAAATAAATTATAACAAGATATGGTAGTACTATAATAGAGAATGAGTGATTAAATTGTAGAAGAAATACTTTAAAATAATAATAATAATATTATGTCAAGAAGCACTCCCTTGAAAATAACTAAAAATAAATACAGTTTCCTTATAAGTTTTTACTCTCAAATTAATACAACCAAGTCTTTTTGAATTTCAATTTTAACTACTAATTTATATTCAAAAAGTATTGAAAATATAAAATTTTCACACTCGTTAATAATAGATTGTATAAAAAAAATTTCAAACCTTGACTGTATAAATTTGTGATGTATAAAGAAACCTTGCATGTATTTGAAGAAATCCATTAAATTATACACGAGATATGGTAATGTTATATTTCTCAAAAAATATTTACAAATTTTGAAAAACAAATTTTAGTTGTAAATGTTGTTAAAAATATTTAATATCTCTCACATTATTATCAATCCATTCTAATTTTTTATGCCATAGGCGTTTCCATATGAAAGAGCCCAGGCTAAATTTTACAATCTAATGGTGGGAAATCTGGGAGAGAGAATGTCTACCATAGAAGTCATTTGAACTGTTCATCTATTTTCACCACTTTACACGTTGGTTAAGAAGGTTTGGCTAGCGATGAAGGAGAGATATGAAACTAAGAATTAGTTTATTATTTTGACGTTTCCATATAAATGTATGGAGAAAATTGAATAAATACCCTACCATTGATTTAATTATATTTTGGAATTTTTGGATGACAGTACATTAGGTAAATAGCTTCCTTTATGGTTTATTAGGTAAGTCTCTTGATTTTTGTTTTACACTTTTGTTATTCTTATCATGTGACTGTTGATGTCTATTACTTATTGCAAATTGCTGCTCCTAAATCACAGCTCCCTATTTGTTCTCTGATCAATAGCTGATTTATTTTATAGAAAGATAAATAATAATATTATTTATCCTTTCAAATATACTGATAAATAAT
>MU223748.1:3094324-3104642 GCA_018584345.1 Thuja plicata
GTGATTATTAGTTTGAACTTCATGTCTTTTATCAATATCTTCACATGTGTTCACTTGGGTAGGTATGCCACTAGTCACCAATGTCATGATATCTCGTTGGAGGACTCCACTCCTATTAGATAAAGAACATGCTAAAATTATGAAAGGGAGTTATAGATAAATTGTATAGAACTTTCCCTTCATATTTTGAAGTTTAAAGTTATCATGGGAGCCACGTAAATATTTTATTTTATTTTTTGTAGTAGAAGAGGATCAAGGTCTAATATATTAGAAAATAATAATACTTTTGTTCATAATTAAATAAATTGACCAATGTCACATACACTCCTTTGCATCACATATGGGGGTGTTGACAATAAAAGAGAATAACACTGCTTTAACTTTTCTTTTTTCAAACTTCTTAGCACTACATAAGGATTTTGTATTGCCTTGAAAGGGAAAAGGTTCAAGAAAATGATTGAAACACTTGAAAAACTTTATTACTAAATGTTACCTATCATTTAGGCATCAATATTATCATTTCCTACTCAAGATATTTGAGGGTATTTAAAATTTAATTTATTATATTTTTTAACTTTATAAATAACAATTGAGTAAGATTATTACAAAGATAGTTTTAAAATTAAGGAAGCACACACAAATGAGAGTGGTGGGGTGAATCAGTTGTGTCATAAAACTCCAAACCTTTAACCAAATTATAAACTTAATCTCTGATATGAATCATAAACATGAATACAAGATCATAACACAGTAATCAACACGTAACACTGAGATTTTCATTGTGGAAACCTAATTAAGGGAAAAACCATGGTGAGGATGAAAACCACAAGATGAATGTACATATTAAAATGCACTATACCCTGTTCAGATTAATACAAAAAGGAATGCACATGCATTCAGGCATAGCTCATAGAGCTCACTGCTCAAATACAAAGAAATGATTCAACCCAAAGGAAGGCTCACTAGACCTTATAGAAATCTCTGATTATAATTCACAGTGCACAACAGTCCATAACTGACGAACTGAAAAACAACTATGATATGCCAAAATAGTTATAATGAAGCGCATCAAATATCTGCCTCAATTGCATATTCCACTCATACCTCTTCTCTTATCCCACTTGCACACCTCTGATATATTTGCAATCACAAATCGTTACATCTTTATATACACTACATCAATTCTATTTTAACTAGGTCGGCCACAGAGCTAATTACAAAATATTAATGTATTAGAGCTCAATACACAATGTGATCCATTGAATATCAGCTAAGACATAAAAATGATCAATAACAACAGCTTCAAATATGCTCCAGATCCATAAATTTATTGGCATTATGATGGATTTTGGAGGTGAAATGATGAGTTTGAGTTTTTCATTGTTGGCAACTCATTAACTCTATTAGTTTTGGTGAATAGTTTATTGTTACCAATTGGTGGGATGAATAGGTAAAGAAGATATGCTAATTGTTCAGATTGGTGAACAAGAAGATAGTAACAAAATGTGTCTTGTGTAGTGATCAAGTTTGGTAGCGTATTGGGAGATGTGACCATTACTAGAGCCTTAGTTTTATTAGAGAAGTTTTGATGTACGTGTAACCACCCTAATTTGGTCTGCTCTGACCATAGACCCTATTTTCCCTAAGTTTGATCATACCCCCAATTATGTCAAGACAATTCTTCAATTTCTTGGCATAATTCATTTAAATCAAATTTAATCTCCTAAGTGATTTAATCACTAAATTAAATTAATTGCCTTAGCCAATCCTATCAAATCACTTCAATTCTATAAAAAAAAAATCAAAAACATGGCTAAAGTAATTAATTAAAAGGAATTAAATAAAATCCTAATTACACCTCATCACTTGCAAAAGGAAAGCCAATCCCCTAGCCTAATTAATTTAATTAATTGGCTATAGTCCTAACTAGTTATCAAAAGCAACCAAAAGCTTAAATAATTAATTTCCCCTATTATTGAATGAATATATTATTTATATAATTCATTTCATTAATATTCCCTTTAACCCCTAGTCTCACATATCTCAACCACCTTAACCATGGGTTCAAACTAATCCCAACCTCTTCACCCATGCTAAGCCTATTTCTAATCTTAATCCCTTCTTAACCCACTTCCTAATGATGTCACATTCCTAATCTTTTGATTAGGAATTCAACTCATTCAAAAAAGTCCACTTTCTCAAGCTCCCCTTCCCTCAAAGTCCAGTTTCTCAAGCTTGGACTTACACCTCTCACCATGCTTCATTAATGCTCTCATAAATGCATCATTAATCCTTATACCCTCACCATGCCTCATAAATTCTATCCCTCATTAAGGCTCTTACACATGCATTTAATGGCCTTATCTCTCCTCTCACTCCTAATTTCTTCTATAAATAGAATGAGTTTTAAGCTCAATGAGTCCCTAATTTTGGATTGTTGAAAGCATTGTTATGCTGTTCATATTATTAGAGATCTATGTTGCATTATTATCTTTATTATTATTCTTTGTTATAATCTTCATTTTTAGAGGTTAAAATGCATATTTCTTGAGCATGTAGATTAGTTTCATTTAAATCTTTCATTCTAGGTTGTATATGTCACTGATAAATGCTTAATCCGAAGGCAATTATATAGAAATTTTCATACTCCTCCTAGATAGGAAGAAATAGGTCAATTTTCATTATTGATATGCTTGCTAACCCTTGTTTTTCACTAATACAATGACTTATTGAAGTGTTGTGTTGCAGCTATAGGAACCACAAAATAACACAAACCTTTCTGGCGCCCATCCTGGGGCCAAATCTCAAATTTTACCTCACTTTAAATTCATTTTATACTAATTTGTCTTCCCAGGTTTTGGGAGCAGAGTCATTTTTGTTTGCCAAGGCTCAAATCCAAGATACAGAATCACATCATAGAATCTTAGATCACACCCCGGATATCAGATTTCGCATCCTGGAAATCCTACCTCATTTTTGGTAAAGGCTCGCATCTGGTATGCATTGTATCACTTTCGATGTATTTAATCACATTTGGTTAATTCTGGATCATTTTTGGGAAATGCAGTCGTAATTAGAAGGATAGGATTGTAACTGGTTTTTAAGGTTGAAACTTGAAATATCTAATCATTAACCTTTCCCTGTTTTCTATTTTTGTCTTTTAAAATAGCCTAACTTTCATTTGCAGATCGTTGTCAGAGACTCTTTTGATAAAAGAGTTGGAGAGAAATTACTAACCTATGGTTTACAGGTGCTTTAATAGCTTAATTTTATTTGTTTGAAACATTGAAACTAAGACACATTTCCTAATCATTTGTTAAAAAAATCAGATTAGTATGCTCTTTTCCTTTGAAAGGAAAATCACAAAATCAAAAGTTGGTTTAAAATTTGAGAGGAATTTGGAGTAATCGAACAAGGCAAACAAACTCATCATTTAATTCATTTTTGGAAAAGTAATTGGACAAGAAAATCATTTAAACTTTGTGGGATTAATTGAACAAGATTCACAGTTTAAATTTCCCTTTGGATAAGTAATTAAACAACACAAAGCAACTAAATATTATGGGAAAAAGAACAACTCACTATCTAAATTTGGATAGAAATTGAACAAGAAAATCACCTAACTTTGGGGAAATTGAACAAACAAACTTTGCTTTCAAGTACTTATGTTTTCATTAACATAGGAATATTTAAATCAAGCTTAAACTTGCTTTTTGGTCTCACTAGAGGATTTGCTCTTCCTTCCATGTGGGGGAATAAAAAACTCGATATAGGGGATTGATTTGTGAGTGAAGTGGTTTGAGGGAATGAACATGTGATTGAAGTGCTTTTGGGAGAAAATGACATGGACTAGGAGAGTATTCTCTTCTTCTTTCGAAGAATCAAAAATCTTGAAATCCTAAGCTCACCAATCCTTTCTATGCTTATTCAACATTAGAGGGCATGCCAGTTGATGGAAAAACATCCTGGGAATGACCCAAGTGAGGACAAGTTTTACACCAACCCTTCCAAATCACTATAAATAATTTCTTTCTTGTAGGCCAAAGCCTCGGAAGACAGAATTGGTTTTGTTCTTGGAATTTTGACATCATTCCTTGAACATGCTTAGATATCTGTAGAGCAGAGTTACTTGAATCTTGCTTGTGAGACTACATATATTTTAGTACTCATAGGGATATACGCCTCAATTTTGCCTTGTGCAATTCTATGGGAGATGGTTTTGAATGGATTTCCCTATCATAAACAACAACTTTATAGTTAGACTACCCGATTCATCCCTGAAAGGGTGATAATTTTTGTGCAAGGCAAAAGGTAATTGCCCCAAGATACTCGTTATTTTGTGCCCTCACTTGCATTTGGAGTCGGCTAATATGGCATCATGACTCGAGCCATTGCGTGCTTGGTGATGGCCATATTATAATTAGCATTTGAATGTATACCTAAGTCTACAAGAAAGGATTTTCATCCTCTACTTAGAAAAAAGGGCGAAAGGATGTGTTTTGTTCAGCCCTAACAAGGCAAAAATGCTTGATGTGTTTGAAAGCTCATTAACAAGATAAATCATTCAAACAAGAAACAAAATTCAATCCTCTGGCTACATACTATATTTTTCACTCACTTGAAAGAATAAAAAAAAACCTACTGTCAAACAAATTTGCACAACCTTTAAGACAAATCAGACAACAAATTGACAGAACATGAGAGAGTCATTTTTAGTCTATCCTAGCTATCATCTAGTTTTGCAAACTCGCATGCAGTGTGAAAGCTCGCATCTAGTAAATCTTGTATTGATTGTAGGGAGAAAGGTCGTATCCACCATACTTAGGCTTGCATCTAGTTTTGCAAAAGCTAACATTCAGAGTGTCACATCTGGTATAGTGGGAACTTGCATAGTTGCCTCTCAGAGAAAATCAGTTTATTTGGATACCCTTTTGGCTCATTAGTCTGACCCTATTTCTTTTTCTGGTCTCTCTATTGCTGTTTCAACAACTTTTTCCGATCCACCTTGCATGTCATTTCAAACTCTTACAATCTATCTCAAAATGTATGGTCTATTCACTCTCAAAAATAACTTGATTCCCAGCTCACTATTAGGGCATTCTAACCCTTTGACACTAGAATCATTTACTTTCATCAAACAAAAAACAACCCTTACAATTTGGACACACTTACTTGAGTGATTTGAGACCTCACTTGGCACTATTGAGAAACTTTGGAAATAGTTGAGATACAAATTCATGGTTAACACAAGGCGTAACAAGTATCTTGCTGACGAATTAGAAGTACCTCCTAAATTGCTACATTTTCAAAAAGGAGAGACATCTTGCAATCCTCTAATTGACACAGACTCACCAGCAATGGATGCTGATAGGAATGAATGGGCTAATGCCTTCGAAGAATACAACCATGAGAAAAACCAACAAGATCAAGACAATATCAATAATGAGGAAGATGCCAACATCACACACCCTTTGTTTGAGTCAGAAAGTGATGAAGACATTCCCGAAGAAGAGTACAATAAAATCAAACAAAGGAGGAAATTCCAAAGAACATTGGAAAAGATAATTGGTGAAGACAAAGAGAAATACTTTCTCCATCTAGCATCCAT
The DNA here is from genome assembly GCA_018584345.1 of Thuja plicata. Taxonomy (NCBI): domain Eukaryota; kingdom Viridiplantae; phylum Streptophyta; class Pinopsida; order Cupressales; family Cupressaceae; genus Thuja; species Thuja plicata. The sequence continues at coordinate 3,099,933 of MU223748.1, forward strand.
TAGAGTAAAATTGCCTAAAGATTATGATGTCAAAAAACTAAAGTAAAAAGAGATCTCAACCCCTATCTCTATTCTCGCCAAACAAATGACCTTAATGCAAGCTGAACTTGAAACTCTCAAACAAGAGAAGACTAAACCCAAGACAAAATACTCTTTGGATTCCATTTGTCCATTTCCTTTTGACAAGAGTATCAATATGGTTCCATTTCCTCCCAAAATGGCATGGCCAAAATATGACAAGTATGTTGGAGAGACTGATCCACATGACCATGTGAGAGTGTTTTGTGCCCTAAGCATAGAGTACATGCACCAATCTACATACCTAATGAGGCTATTTTTGGGAAGCCTAGGCGGAAATGCTATGGAGTGGTTCTCTAAACTCACACGTAAGGTAAAATCTTTTGAGGAGTTAATTCAATGGTTTATCCAACATTACTCCTACAATATACATCATGACGTAACCATGATGGACTTGTGTAACACAAAGCAAAGAACCGGTGAATCCTTTACAGACTTTTTAAAAAGGTGTAGTAAAATATTTCCAATGTATTCAAGGGCTATTCCTGAATTAGAGAAGATGGAAATATTTATTAATAACTTCATACCTGAATTAAAATATGCATTGCAAATTCAGGATTCACCTAGTTTTGATAGGATGATCAAGAATGCCATCTGTATTGAGGAAGTCATGGTTAAGAAGGGAGAAATCACTCTCCAAAGTGATAAAAAATCAACCAAATCCAACAACAAACCTAAATAGTGGAAACAAACAAGAATGTTGTTAATGATGGAGTAGTAGATGCGTCTAATGCTAATCCTAAACCAACAGTGTTCAATTTGACGAATAGCATGCAAGCAAGTAAAGATGCCAATGTAACAACCACAATACCTAAAGCATGCAAATGAGAACAACAAGAGTCGACCATGAACTTCCAATCCTCAATGAACATTCACTCATTTGGGTGAACCTCTTGAAACTATTTTGAAGACACTCTTGGACAACAAAGTTCATACAATCCTGGATTCAAAACCATGGGAACCGGAAGTCAAACCAAGATGGTGGGATGACAATTCTTATTGTGTCTTTCACAAAAACAAAGGACATAAGACTAATAATTGTCTTAAACATGCTATACAAGACCTTATTGAATGAGGAAATATCAAAGTGGAAGGACACACCACTTATGAAGACCATACAACATTTAACTAGCCATTCCCTAATTATGAGAAAGGGGAAACATCTAAAGGAAAATGAAATGTAGTAAACTATGCATACTCCAATAACGATAATGTGATCAGCATGATATACATTATAACAAATCAATTGATGTGATCACTATCAAAGGTGTTAAGGATACATCTTCCCAATAAAATGCAGTGACAGGAAGTCAAGAACAAGTCACAATCAAAGGACCTAATTCCTCATCAAAACCAGCAACAACTTCCAAGGTACCTACTGTCACTATTCCCAAACCAATGACAACAAGACAAACAGTTACCATTCCAGCAGCGAACTATAACTTGGTGGATCAATTGCAACGAACCTCTAACCAAATTTCCATCTTTGAGTTACTTAAAATCTCCTCAGTGCATAGGGTAGATCTTGAACAAGCCCTACATTTAGCAAATGTGCCAAAGACATTGATGTAGACAAATTCCAAGCAATGATTAATCATATCTCAGTACCACATTACCTCTCTTTTTTAGAAGAAGATGATAAATCATTGACACATCCACATAATAAACCCCTTCATATTGAATTCCTAATTCGCAAATCTCATGTTAGAGGGTGGCTACAAGAAGTTGAGTCCCACTTTTGGTCAAAAAGTGGAAGTGTTTTCCCTATTTTTCAAATTGTCTGTCAATTAATATCAAAATTTAAGGTACTTAGAGATTGAATCTTGAAACATTCCACTACTAGAAAATGTAGTGCTCAGAGTCTAGTTTTCAAATATGTAATTTATTTGAACACCCACATAGTAGAAAATAAATTTTGGTTGGCATGTTTAAAAACTCCTTTTTCAAAATGTATGTTTCAGGACCATACCCTATATGTGTACGACCACCCTATTTTGAAGTAAATAAATAAATTTTTCTAAATCCTTTTGGGGAAGCTACCTAACACATCAAATGTTAGTCTGAATATTTTTTCTTATTTTTTAATTGAATAATTTTTTTATTAATTTTTATTTGACAATAAAGTACATTTTGAAAACCTCTGGTGTGCGACCACCATAATTTGATGAAACTTTCACTTTTTTTGGAAATTTTATTTTTATTTTGAATTAAATTCTATGTAGATTGCGCTCATATAATTCATTTTTTCAAAAACCTAAAATCAAAAAAGTTATTAAAATTTTAGTAAACCAAGTACTATTTCAAGTTTAGGTACCACTTTGGCATAATAATTATTGTAAAAATACTAAAATTTGTCATATCAATATAAAATTTATATTTTTATAATCTGTACAATATGAACTGAAATGGGTTTTCATTTCATCTAAAAATGCATTCGAGAAGACCTCCAAAAAGTTGTCCCAAAGAGCAAATTTTATTTTTAAATGCCTTGGTCATATTTTGGCAAGGCCAAGCATAGGCTTAATAGAACCAAGCCTGTCCCGAACAAAAAATCAGGGAAGAGGTACAGTCCCCACTCCTGATTTTAAGAAATGGGCACCCATTATTTAAAATTCAAAAAATGGGTGCCTGTTTCATTTTGGACCGTTGAAACTGAAATGACCACCAGTTTTATGGAACAAGTACCCATTTTATAAACGGGCACCCATTTCATTTAGATAACGGGTGCCTATTTTTAAAAGATCCGTTGGAGACAAAAAACTATTTTGTGGGCCTGATCTCAATGATTGATGTTTATTCAATCATTTGTATGACATATCCATGCTGCAGAAAGAATATTGTCAACCAATATTTTCTTTTCTTGTCTTATTCTGGATCTGACAAGAAGGGATTAATTTGAATTCAAATTTTGGTGCAAACACGGGATCAAAGAAACGCAGAAAGAGGCAAAGAAAGGATCTGATAGCTGATGAGGTTGCAGCAAATAAAGAGAAAGAGGCAAAATGACAACGAGAAAGAAGAGAGAATTCAAAACCTAGATAATTTTGGAGCATCGAGTTCACCAATCGATTCAGAAGATGAGAAAAATGAGGACACCATGATGGATGCAGAGGTTGAAGAAAAAAAAGCAATAGGAGAAAATTTAGGTGCATTTTCTAATCAAGTGTTGGATACAGGTATGTCTTCACAGCCAAATAAAACTTATTGTGATGAAGAACTTGATCTTTTTGTATTAGTGGGTTACTCTTTAAATCAATTAGATTTTAATCCAGAAAATAGAGTCATAGAGTATATTGCACATCAAACACCACAAATTAGTAATGTTAATCGTAATGATAAAGAAACTGAAAATCAAACACCAATAGAAAGTGAAATTCAAACCCCAATTGAAATTGACAATCAAACAACAATTGAGATCAACAATGTGGATGTAGACATAGAAACATCAATTGAGAAAGAAACCCCTTTGAATGATAATGAAATGATTAAGCAATTTCAAATTAAAAGTGATGTGCTAGACAATCTACATGGTTTGGTATCATGGAGACAGATTAGGACATACGCGAGTAAATTGTTTAGACAATTTTTTTATAATAAGAAACTTGGGTTTCAATGTCAATTAATGTTACAACTAATTAAAATGAGTAAAATGCAAAAAGTGATGAAGAGGTTAGGCATATTTTTGAAATCCAAAAAGAAGGATGAGTCTCTAAAACAAGTTGTAACAACAGTTGATAGTGCCTTTGACACAATCAGAAATAAAAGTCGTTCTAAAGATAGGAATGCAGCATGACGAGCAATAACATCACCTCTAGTAATCAAAACTACTTCTAATAAAAGAATGATGACAAACATAAGTGGATATCTTAATATTCATCGTAAAAATTTAGCGAGAGCTATAAAGAGAAGAGTTAACTTTGAAAGTGATCCGGCAACCCATTTGTGGATCTTTAGTGGAAGACTCCCGAGATCTGACATAAAACTTACTGGTGAAGTCAAAACTTTATTTGAAAATTTTTGGCATGATAATACAAGAGTATCACCTAATTCTAGAGATTTTCTTAAATTAAGAGTCGGCTCAAAAATTCATGATCCACATCCAAAACATCTTTTGGATATGACTCAAACTGAATTGTATAAAAAAATTTTGGATGTTAAGGTGTTAACTATTTCTATTATTCAAAGATCTTTTGAAAAATGTAAACCATGGTATGCAAGGATTAACAAGGAAAGAGTAATGTGTTGTTGCAAAATTCACGTTCAATTTTTTTGTCATTATGATGTTTTTCGATCTATACGTTCTACCATGCATACTAATGAAATGTTGCAAGAATGTGGTATAAATATACAACCTCAAACTATAACAGAACTTATATTAGGTTTGTATTGTAACCCACCTAATGAGTATTTTTTTTTTCTTTTGAATGCATGTGTTTTTGGTGTATGTGATGTATGTGGCAATCTTGCATTTTTAGTTGTATGTTTGCATGAAAATCTTTCAATTAATTTTGGTCATCAATTAGTTGATGTAAAAAGATTTAAAACTATTGAGTATCCATTGAAGGATGGAAAGGTTGGAAAACGGTGTGAGCTAATTACTGAAAAAGTTAGTGTTCATGCATTTATGAATGA
>MU223748.1:3141988-3153908 GCA_018584345.1 Thuja plicata
TACGCAAACAGATGACCAGGATCGATACATCGTGTGGACCTCAACTAAGTGAGTAACTACGACTTCGTCCTGAGCCATGAAAACACAACAGACACATATCTATGAAAACGTAAAACATCATGATAATTGTTAGATTCAAATCCTTGGTTAGATCCATAAAACATATAAAAATAGATGGTTTTCTAATCTCATAAACATATAAATGATAACCATAAATGAGCATATAAATCATATCATCATCCACGAAATATAAATGTAAATGTATAGTTCTAACCATCATAATAAAATGTCCAAGTCAAAAGTCCAAGTATCACCATAGGAGAGGGTATTACATATATATCTCCAATGTGTCGATATAAATACAAATGGTGCTACTCGAGCATGATATATCTCAAAAGGGTGATATAAATACATGGATGCCAATGCATCAGATATATGCTATGATCTCATCTATCTATCTATCAAAACCTAACTCTTGCCCTCTCCCTCATCACCTAGAGGAGGTGGAGGTGGGGCCCTATTTGGTGGAGGTGGCACCTATGCTCCCTCTGACCCTCTGGCATAAGTCAAGAATCTCGCCACCTGTGATGCCTCATCCGGCACCACCCCTATATACGATGCATAGTAATATGCCGCTCGAGTAGTTTGATGTCACACCTCATCCTGAGATGCCCGTAACTGCTCTCGGAGATCCTGTATCTCCTGATCTCTATCCAATAATCATTCATCTCGCATGACCACCTCTATGGTCAAGTCTCCAACCTGTCTCGAGAGCTGTCTAACTCTCTCCTGAGACCACCGCTATGGATCCTGGGCTATATCCTATGCAGGTTGATCCTCCTGCATAGGATCCTCCTGATGTACCTTCTCCTATAATGGTACCTGCTGCTCCTCAGTTGTAGGCTCAACAGTCCATTTTCGGGACTGTCTCGTGCTCCCGCTACAAGTGGTCCCCACATCCATCCCCATCTGTTGTGCGGGGATGTCTACCTATATTGTCTGGGGTCGGGGACCCTGCTGTAATCCTAGTTGTACCCTCTGTTGAGTTGGGGACATCTGCATCTGTTGTACCAACTTTGGTAGTATAACCTCTGCTCGGCCTACTATGCCGACCGGATCTGTGAACCTCGGGAATGAATGTGTCACAAAGTGCTCCCTGTACTCAGTGGTCATGCCGCCATCTACTACATCTCTCAGGTAATCCCACTGAACTAGGGCCAATGCACAAATATCTATCATGGTGTGGCCCTGGTCTAGCTTCATAAGCCAGCCCCTCCTGATCTCATCTATAAATCGGGCATATGCCCTATACTCCTAAGATATGTCCTGCGGGCGACCGAACTGCTGCCATACCCGCTTCTACGTGAATCTCTCAATAATAGTAATCGTGCCACCTATCATCGCTCGTGATCAAAACATGTGACTCAGCTGCTCTGTTGCATCATCCCAGGCCTCTGTAAGTCTCCATGGCCTCTAGTTTACTGTAGCTAAATCATCAAACTGAGCTCGTCATTGATCTACCTTACCCAGCGTTGGCTGGGTAATCATGCCCCTGTATCGGCAAATGTAAGGCTCTAATAGCTGCCTCATATCCTCGCATATAGGCCTAGTCATGGGAAGATGCTCCCAGGCCCATACCTGTAGTACAAATAATCATGTGGCCATACTCTTCGCCTCTTGGTAGGTGATCTCATGCATCTCATGAAACATATGTGCCAACATGCACTAACCCCATCTATAATGTTGGGGCCATGCCAACATCTGCTACAGCATCTTTCCTCAGCCACACTCTAGACCATGCTGTCTATGATCAGGCATCAGGTAACAACCCAGGAAATAGGCTAGAACCACTGGTAACCTGTGGGTCAGACCATACTCACTGATTTGATCCTCCCACGAGATAGCCCTACCCATAACGAGGTCATCCTGAAAGATCTCCCTCAATGCTACTGTCCACAATCTGGGCTGTGTCTCATACTCTACCCTGGCACCGTGGAATGGTATCCTCAGAATCTGGTAGATGTCCTCGGGAGTCACAGTAATCTCCCCCTCTGGTAGATAGAAGGTGTTCATTTCCGAATGGAAACACTCAGCCAATGCTCCTAACAATCCATGATTTACCTAAATCTCGGGTACATCACATAGGGAACTCAATCCCAAAGTACCTAGATACATTGTCTTTGCATCGTCCAGCTATGATACCAATCTGCTGATGGCCGGGTAGTGCGATCTAAATGCAATATCTAGAAAGTCAACCTGTAAGACATGCAAACAATAGAGCACGATTAGTAATCTGAGATAATCAAAGCATAATGAGATAATAAAGCATTCAAGACATCCTACAGATAGTGATAATTTTGACGCAAAAGCTATTGGACGTGACGCAGACTGATGTCATGTTCTTATTGCCCACTTTTTCCCATGTGAAGAAGCAGATTTTTGCACGAAGAACTTTTTCGGGTCGCATGACATTGACCTTTCACGCAAACTTTAATGACCAATCGCGCGAGAAAACACCCTCTAGAAGGGTTTCTCGTGCAAACATGGGTACTCTCCCACGCGAGATTCCTCACCAAATGGCGCAAAATGCAGTTTCATCACGTGAGATTTCCCTACGGGTCACACAAAGAAACTACTTCTCCACACAAAGACCCACGACTCATTTCCTAAAAACACGAAAAATGAAGAAAAATTGACAAAAATTGAAGAAATTTGAAATGCAGAGAGGTTTATCGACTACTTACTGGAGGTTCGTATGCTGCGGGCCAGCTGTGTCTCCTCGATCGCTCGAATTGGTGAGTGTTGTAGGGGACCACCATTTTTTTTTTTTGCTCAGAGCTCAATTCTCAAAAGTCAAAAGGTTGAAATGATTTGAAAATGACCTTTTCATCCTTATATAGGTTTTGACCTAATTTTTCAAAGTGCTCCGTTTTGCGTGAAAATTTCACCATTACCTAATTTGACCACTCTGAATCCATTTTTGGGATCGAAATTGAAATCTGATACTTCTATATAGCTAAAAATCACACTTTCAAATTTTTGGGACCGACGCAATTGGACACTTGTGCAATCAAATTTTTGACGTTGCTTTCTTGTCAGAATCTTATCTTATCATCATTTTTTCAAATCTTTGACTTTTCTTTCCTCAAAAGTCAACTTTGGTCAACTCTAGTCAACCTTGGTCAAATTTGGTCAACTGGACCTCGAAATCGCTTGAAATTGATCCTGAATCTTCTAAATTCTTCCATAATCTGTTATGAGTTCTTCTTGATCTCTGATTCAACATCTATCTACGATTTTTCGCTCTCCATCATCATTATGATGTGTCATCTTTCCATTTCGCTCCTAAGGGGGCAGGATGATTACATCATTGAATCTATTCCAATCAATTTGATCTAATTTTCAAAAGTCCTCATTGCCAGGGACATTTCATCACTTGGGGCATGTTCACTTTTTTTGTACTTCATAGTCAAAACTGGATACTCCATAATTAATAAGGGCATCTTTATTCCTTACATCTTGTCATCTATTAGGTATCTGAGCAATCTAACTCAGATTCTTGAGGATCAAGCTCCATTCTGGAGATGGTTCTCAAAAAACTATCTTTTGAGATAGGTATCGAGGCAATCTAACCCTGACTCCTAATAATCAAGCTCTATTTTGGAGATGATTCTAAAACCTCTATTTACTATCTTTTGAGACAGGTATCGGGGCAATCTAATCCTGATTTATGAAGGTTAAGCCTCGTTCTAGGGATAGCCTTGTGAAAGATGTCAATCTGACAAATGTATTGGCAATCTAATCTAGATATTGGGGGACTATGCTTCGTTCTGAAGATAGTCCTAAAATATCTATTGATTATCTTGTTGGACAGGTATTGGGGCGATCTAACCTTGACTCCTGAAGGTTGAGCCTCATTCTAGGGATAGCCTTGTGAAAGATATCAATCTATTTAGGTATCAGGGCATTCTAACCCAAATCCCTGAGGATCAAGCTTCATTCTAGAGATGATTCTTGAAATCTTAATCTATTAGGTATCAAGGCATTCTAACCCGGATACCTAACGATCAAGCTTCATTATGGAGATGATTCTTGAAATCTTAATATATTAGGTATCAGGGCATTCTAACCGAGATCCCTGGGGATCAAGCTTCATTCTGAAGATGACCCTCGAAAAATCTATTTGACCAATGTCTCAGCAACCTAACCTAGACTTCGGAGAGTTAAGCTCTATCCTAGAGATGGCTCTGAAATCTTCACCAATTGTTCAAATCTATTCTTCTGTGCTTCAAGCATCAGACTATTCTTTGAATCAACGTGTTGCTCGCACATCAATTCAAAGAGGGGCAAAATGTAACACCCCAAAATTGGCATCTTGCAACCCTAACCAATTTTGTTGCATTTGTCACTCTTCTAGATCATCAAAGTCCTAGTGTACTAGGCAATTCAAAGTTTTAACTGACTCTACTCGACCTAAGTGTCAAATGTAGAAAATCCTAAATCTACATTAATCATACATTATATTTAATTCCTAAATATCTATTGGCTAAACAAACCTTATGATCAAATTAATTTAATTATAAAGTCCTAGCACTTTAATTAAATTAAATTCACCCTCTTTAGCTAAGACACATAAAAAGGGAATTAAATGATATTTAATTATTAAATAAATATCCTCATTTTCAATAATTGAATTTAATCATTCAGATAATTGAGAAAAAACAATTATGAGGTCATATTCTTTTTTTAAATATTGTCAACAAAATCTTCTCTTTAGTTCAGAATTGGAAACTTCTCTTTAATTATGCTTTAAAGATAAAGAAAACAGGTAAATCAAATAAAACAGTTAAATCAAAAGAGAAAAGAATTAAATCAAAGAAAGAAAACAGTTAAAGAAGAAGAGAAAACAATTTATTGTATTCTTTTAAATAAATCTTTCTAATTTAAATTGGCTTTTCTATCTATTTTATTTCAAAGAGAAAAGTTTCTATTCTGATCATCTCTGAATCTATAAAAGAACTCTCATTCCTCATTCAAAACCCCCACTCATTTTCATGCATTGTTAGAATATTGAATTATTTCTGCATTTCTTAACAATCTCATATAGAGTAATTTCATTTTTGCAATAGATTACTTTCAATTTCTAGAATAATTGCATTGTTATCATGTCTTAGACTAAGCTTACATCTTTCAATTCTTAGAATAACTTTGCATTGTATTTCATTGATGGAGAAAAATCCTTCATTCCTAGATTGGTCTATGGTTGTGAGACTCTCATTCTGAGAGCTATTTCAAAAACCCCGTCTGAATAGAAGGCAACAGGTCGAATCATGCAGGTAGACAAGATGAATAATCTCATATTCAGTCTTGTGTGTATCTGGTGAAGAAGGACTATGTTGAAGTGTATGGGGAGTTAACAAGGCCAAATTTACCACATACACTTATTTGGTCTTTTATGTGTGTGTGTGTGTGTGTGTGTGTGTGTGTGTGTGTGTGTGTGAGAGAGAGAGAGAGAGAGAGAGAGAGAGAGAGTTTATTGTTTATTTTCTAGACCTAGAGTTTACAGTTTTGTTTTCAGTTGTGTCTAGGTTTACATTTGTATTTTCTACCTAGGGTTTACGATCTTGTTTCAATTTTGTTTAGGTTTTATTTTCCTACCTAGGGTTTCTTGTTGTGGTTAGGATTAGGTTTAGGTTTTAGTTTTCTACCTAGGATTAAATGAGTTTTCAAAGTTTTTTTTGTCTTCTACAATAATTTTAAATTTTAAATAAAACTAAACATAACAATTTAATTTAATCCTATTAAAAAAAAACTTTAATCATTAAACAATAATCATAATATATTTTTTAACATTAAACTAACTAAAAACAATAATAAATAACATTTTTAATGAAAATAATAATAAAAAACAATGATGTGTACCTGGACTTAGAAAAATGGCAGCAAGGGGCTCAATTGTAGCTCTCAAAACGGGCACTCGTCTACAGCAAAACATGATTCCATTTTGTAAGTTGTGAAAATTACTTTCAAAATGGGTTAAAAGAAAAATTAAATACTTTTACAAAATGGGCACCCATTTTTTAAAAAACAAGCGCCCATTTTGGTCGGGCACCCAAACCAAAATGGGCACCCATTTTTCAAACGGCCGCCCATTTTATATTTACAGCTCGGGCACACGAAGCATAACATGCACCTGTTTCTAAAAACTTGGGTGCCTATTTTTGTTTGCCAAATTTTTCTGGCCGCGGACTTCCGCAGAATTGGCACCCAACTTTATTCTTGCACCCTAGACATGTATTTCTAGATGGAGGCACAAGGTTGAACATTTGTGCTCTTAATCCAATCAAGAAGTTGGGTCTCTCAAAACAAACCATTGATTCAATAAGTAAGATCACTATCAAAGCTTACGATGAAGAAGAAAGATCCTCTAAAGGCCTCATTGTTCTACAAATCAGAATAGGATCAGTTGGAAGAAATGTGATCTATCAAGTTCTAGATCTACCCTTGGCTTACAACATAATATAAGGGAGACCTTGGATCCATGAAATGCAAGAAGTACCATCCAATTACCACTAGTGTATCAAATTCCCACATAATGGGGTGGAAGTAACAATTCCTGTAGATGTCAGTTATACTTGCAACAATGTTAAAGAATATAGCATGGTCCCTCATAACAAGGAAGTTCCACAAGAAATTGTACCTGAAACTACTAAAGACATGGTTATGAAGAGCTTTGGAAAGACTTTAAAACTTGAAGAAACTAGTATGGGGTAATACAAGATAGACATGACCCCATCATTGACAGAACTTCCAGTGTCTCCAAGATCTTATGGGAAACCTTCCCCATATTTGACACCACTACACCTAAAAAGCCAGAAATTCACCAAGCAACTGGTATGGTTAAAGCATATACCTCCCAAGAGGATGACAAAGAAGAAAAAGCATTCTTGGCTTGGATTTACAAGGGAGAACCAAAAGAAAATGAGGTAAAACATGTGGAAAAATCCCTAGAAAATTATGGTAAAGGATATGATCTTCTCAAACAAATGGGATATAAAGGAGATAGACCTTTAGGAGACAAAGTAAAGGGACTTGCTGAGCCTATACACATGAAATTCAAAAATAGTAATAATACTAATGGTACCTAGCTTTGAGACACCACCAGACAATCATGTTCCTTTGTTGACACAATATACTATTCAAGAAATAGAGGAAACAATAGACGACACTCTAGAACTACCATTGATAGAAACAACTACTGAAGACACACCCCAAAAATAGGATTCACATTCTAATTGGGGGCAGCTAGTCACCATTTCACACGTCCTAGATTTACCACACTTTGATCTACATGTGGCTAATATAGTACATTAGGTAACTATTGCTGAATTTATAATCATATCAGATGATGAAATAATAGACTCACATGATTATGAATGGGATATCCTATCTGATGCTACCATGGACATTGAAGTAGATATGATTCATAAATTGGCACCAATATTTTAAAGAGGAGAGAGTTCTAACACTTCCCCTGACCCTGTTGTTGTTCCCGAATCATATGAAATACCATTGCCTAGAATTCTTGATGAAGAAACTGGTGTTTTACTAGGTCTAGAGGATATTATGAGACTACAAGCAATAAGTTCCATTTTGTTGAGAGAAGAAGAAGAAATCTCATCTAATGAGTCGCTAGAGATAGGTCTACATATTACTAATAACCACACTATTAATGATGGTTTAACTCTTGATGATCTAAATGCAAAGCTAGAAAAATTACTGAACATTGGATTCATAGGAGTCATCGCTTATGCAGGATGGATTTCTAATGTGGTACCCATATCTAAAAAAAATAAATCTATCAGGATTTGTACAAACTTTAGAGACTTAAACAAAGCATGTCCTAAAGATGATTTTTCACTACCAAACATTGATATGATCATAGATCTAACAATAAGATATCAAATATACTCATTAATGGATGGTTTCTTGGGCTATAAAAAAATTAAAATTTCTCCTGAGGATCAAGAGAAGACCGCATTGACATGCACATGGGGAAATTTTTGCTGGAACGTTATGTCGTTTGGGTTAAAGAATGCAGGTTCTACATACAAAAGAGCTATGACAACTATATTCCATGATATGATGCATACAAACATGGAGGATTACGTGGATGATACCTTGGATAAATCAAAATAAAGGACTTCTCATATTGAAGACTTATGGAAGATATTAGATCGCATGGAGAAATTTTGACTCAGGCTCAATCCAAATAAATGTGCCTTTCGAGTTCAATTAGGAAAGTTGGTAGGGTTTATTGTATCAACAAAAGGAATTGAGGTAGACCCTAAAAAAGTCAAAGCTGTACTGGAAATGACTCCTCCACACAACATTAGTCAAATGAGGACATTACAAGGGAGACTCCAATCAATCAGGAGATTTATGTCACAAATTACAGATAAAACACAACCATTTACTAAATTTCTACATAAAGGTGTCACCTTCAAATGGGATGAACATTATGAAAGAAACTTCAAAGAATTAAAATTGTACCTAGCTACTCCTCCTATTCTCATGGAACCCATTCATGGAAAGCCATTAATCCTATATATTTCCACTACACCTACATCACTGGGAGTATTGCTTGTGCAAGAAGATGAAGCTAAAAAGGAAAGAGAAATCTACTATATTAGCAGAACACTAGTATCTTATGAACTCAATTACAACATAATTTAAAAATATTTCCTAGCAGTTGTCTTTGCATCACAGAAATTGAGACATTATATGCTATCACATACAATAAGGCTCATTGCAAAGATAGATCCTTTGAAATACCTCTTAAGAAAGACATCATTAATAGGATGACTAGAAAAGTGGGTCCTGATTCTGAGTGAATTTGACATTGAGTATGTAGACAAAAGGGCTATTAAAGGAAAAGTCCTCGTTGATCAATTAGCTGATTCACCACTCCAAGATGATGAAACTTTGAGAATTGAGTTCCCTGTTGAAACAATTATGCATCTAATTGAGTATCCTTGGAAGATGTACTTTGATGGTTCTTTCACGCAACAAGGCTTTGGAGAAGGGGCTCTATTCATAACTCCTCAAGGCTACAAAATACCCAAGTCCTACAAATTGATGTTGCCATGCACAAATAAGATTTTTGAATATGAAGCATTGGTAAATGGTCTTAAACTTGCTATGGAATGGAAGATCATAGAGTTACATGTGTATGGTGACTCCTAGCTTATTAATAATCAAGTAAATGGAGATTATCATACCAAAGATGAGAATTTGATGCCCTACAAACAACTGGTTGATGATCTAAAAAAATACTTTGTCTTTGTCACATTCCAGCAAATACCAAGAATAGAGAATAAAGTTGTCGATGCTATGGCTACAGGGGCATCTATGTTACAACTAGAGGAACATCAATTCTTCTATGAATTCTTGGTGGAAGAATTATCCTACCCAGCTTTTGATACCCCCAAATACCAAGTAATTTATGCTTTGAATGCCCCAGACCCATCTCGGTATGCTAAAATCATTGCTTACCTAACAGACCAATCTATACCCAATGACCTTTCCATAAATGAAAAATGAGCCCTAATTAGGACAACATCGTGGTATGTCCTCATTACTAATAACTTATATAGACGAGGTCTTGATGGTACACTTCTTAGGTGTTTAAAAAATGAAGAGTCAGATCGCACATTGAAAGAAGTCCATGGTGTATGGGTCTGTGCAGGATCATGGTATGCCAAAAAGTGGCGATGTGAAAAAATCTTATTTTCACTTGTCCAAAAGCGCACCCAAAAGTTTGTTGAATTTTGAGTAGGCCTGGGTGTCAATACACCTGGCCAAGCCAAAAGCCAAAGCTAAAGAATTATCGGATGTTCGATAATATCTAATGTTCGATATTATCAGACATTCGATAATATCAGACATCCGATAATATCAAATATCTGATATTCATCAGTCATAATATATTGTTGCCTGCGGCTGCGTTCAACATTTTCATATTGAAAATGTTGAAGCAACGAAGTAGCCGAGCCCCTAAAATTGCATATACGATACCTATCTGATATCATATTTGCTACAGTACACAAGGTAAGTGAAATTTTGTAGTTTCACTCTTTTTTTTTGGTTTTTGCATTGAATTTTTTTTTTTTTTTTAAAAACTAGGTTTTATATGATATTGTGTATTATTTTTAAAAATTTATTATAAACTAGAGTTGAAATTTATATTTTTTATTCTATTTTGTTTTTGAATCATACATGGATTTAGACCAATCCGAAAACCCTCCCTCTTAGTCTGTCAACAATCCAGACACACCTCAAAACAATCCCCGCCTTTAGAAGACCAACTATTCACAAACGCTTGACTAATATAGGATCTCATAGGAGATAATCTAAATTAGCTTAGAGGATATCAGAACACATATGCGAATATCCCCACCTTGTGTCGCATGTTTTCCACACTAAACTCCATTATTGAGAGCATGGAGAAACTCACCGAACAACACAATGCTACACTTCTTTGGCGTGAATCCATGCACGTGCAATTTGATGATGGACTTGACTATGATCAAGTTATGGATCTAAACATAACAAAACATGACATATGTAACAATTTTGTTGATCCCAAAACTGGTTTGAAAGTGAACCCTAAAAAAACTAAGTTTTCAATTAAATGGTGTACGAATGACGCAATACGTGACAACTTTTTAGGATCGTTGGTGGATGGTTTTTTATAGACCACCCCACAACAATTTGGATGTCCCATTATATTTCATTCGGAAATTATATGCTGAATTTGTGCTCGGTCACAAAGTCAATTACTGGACCATGAGACAGAACCAGGGCATAGGCTTAGGCGCTCTCCAGGATAGACCAGGGGCACAGCGGGTGAAATCCCACACATATGTCCCCCCTCCCGAGATTTCACTACCTCCCACTGTACAACATCCTGACATTATTGCCAAGTCCGGCTCATAGACTATTCAAGACATTCACGCCTTGAGTGATCTACTCATTAGGAAGAGTGTGGCATTTTTGCCTCCTCATACTGATGCTTCTGGCCCTTCCACATCCTCTATGAGCTCACATGTTTGAGTGCCTCATACTTGTGTTATGTGCAAGAATATGAACTTGGGTCCCTTGAATGATAGTGATGCATTTAACTATGTGTTTGAGGTGGACGATACTACACAGCACACTACATGCACTGAAGCACCCCATGGAGATGTGCATCAGGGGCATACAGAGCCATGGACTCCTACTTTTACGGTAAGAGTAAACAATTAACTTGTTACATTTTATTTAATTTTAAATTTTCATATTTTTAATAGATTTTTCTTATAATGATTTCCCACTTATGTTTTTTATACATGTTTCATTTATATATAGTTGATGACAAAGGAGGAGATGGCATAGGTGGAGGGGTCCATGCTTTTGGCCTTGACACTTCCACGGTACATACATTTTAATGTACTCATTGGTTTCCTTTTATTATAATATTGTATACATGTATTTTATAATTTTGATGATCATCTTATTACATACTGATGCAGGTTTCACCAGTTGCCACTAGAGGGCAATGTGAGGGGGTTCAAGCATCTAGTGTTGACAAGGGGAAGGTAATTAAGTATTTTAGATTGATTAAGCATACATGTATACTTGTCACTTGTGCGTACTCTTTTTTAATTACATGTTTTATTTGATAGAGGGTGGTGTTTGATGATGTCATGAGACTGGTTCGCCATGATAGAGTCACAGGCATCTCAATTCACTGTGATAGCCCCACAGTACATATATTTCTAAATTTATTTGTGTGTAGTTTACTATCAAGTATATATTTAATATGATCAAGTCATGATTGTATGAAACTTATCTGTTTGACTTTGTAGGTCACCCCTAG
>MU223748.1:3243886-3260114 GCA_018584345.1 Thuja plicata
GATGAGGAGAATTGGTCCTTGCAAGATTCTTGCAAAGTATGGGCAAAATGCCTATAAACTTGACTTGCCAACAGATTTGGCAATCTCTCCTATTTTCAATGTGCAAGATTTGGTCCAGTATAAGGGATCTATACCAGCAGATACAGAGGTACAGTTAGATGGTAAGGACATAGCAGCATATGTTCAGCTTACCCCTACACCAACACCAAAGGCAGAGAAGATTTTAGACTCTCGGGTGAAGAAAAAGACTAGGAAAGGCACCTATTTGGAACATCTCATTCAGTGGGCAGGCATGTCACAGGATGAGTCTACTTGGGTGGCTGAGAGTGACTTTAAGAAGCAGGGAATTGATCCTAAGCTCCTATCACCAAAGGTGACATAAGTTCTTAGCCTTGATAGTATGGTGCAGGAGCACCCTGGAGATGCCAAGCAAATATGGTAGTCTCTTGTCATGTTGGTGTGCTATTGTGTGTAAGACCCTCTAGTAGGGAAATGTAAATATATAAGGTCATGTTGACCAAGAATAGTTTAGGTAGTTTCATTTTGTGCTTCTTTTCTTGTGTAAATAGCTCTTTTTGGCTCCATTTAATGTGGTGTACTTGATGATGTCATCAAATGTTAGGATGATGTCATAGAGGTTTTTAGGGTCCTTAGGTACCATAGGTGTTCTAACTAAGGTTAGATAAGGTGGATTGGTGGAGAAAACACTTAGAAAGTGTTTGTTGTCAAAAGATGAAAATGTTGCTATGCAACATTAGCAACTTTTAAAAGTTGCTGACAACTTTTGTTGTCTAGAGAGATTTCGAGGTGTTAGGAGTTTTTAAACCCATAGAAGGGTTGGAACATGGGGCTGAACCATATATAATATGGAAAAACCCTAATTTTGAGGGTGGAAATCATTTTTTTTACGGACTATTTTTCTGGAGCCAAGAGTTTGAATGAGATAACAGCAGATTGAAGCATTTTGTGGTTTTTTTTGCATTGGATGGATTGAAACTGTGACTGTGACTATTGGATATCATTTTTGTATATGATTCAAATATTTTTCATTAGATAGCTTGCTTTGGAATTGTTTCTGCTTGTACTTTATAAATTCTTTTTGTTTTGGCCTGTTTGTTGTCCCATTTTGAGCAAGGGGCAGAGATGTGGAACTAACTCCACATCCCACCATTGGTTCTATACGGCCATCTGGGAATGGGTAATAGGTCCATGGAGCTACCATTATGTTGAAGGAGGATCTCTCAAAGTGCTAGCTTGTATTTTTAAGCACTTTCCCTAGGCGAGCTAAACTCATAGCCCGGTTAGAGCAAGCAAGTGACAGTTGATTTAAAAAGTGCAGGGGGTGTTCTCATGAGCCAAGAAGGAAATGGGTGTGTTCCATTATGTTTTTTAGGTGTTCCCCAAGGTTGAGGAGTGCCCAAAGGTCCAACAAGACAAGTTTTGAAGCCCAAGACTCCAAACTGGTCTAAAAATAAGAATTGTGCCATTTTCTGATAATAGGGTGTATGGACAGTTCCAAGCTAAGGGACCTAAAAAATACTTGTGGGTTTTTGCCTTACCTAAAGAATATCAAAAAATATCAGGGGGTCCTTTGAGATATTTTTTCTTTTTTTAAGGTTTCCTAAAAACTAGGAGGGCTAATTGTGCAAAAAGGCTACAAGGCCTAGAAAGTAGGAACTAGAACCCGATGGCAATATAGATCAATTTGGTGGTTTCAAACCTAGGTTGGAATGGAAAAATGAAGTATGTTGAAGCCCCAACCCTCCTAAAAATCCAAACTTAAGTGCAGGGCTTGGAGTGGTTTGTGCAGAAGGTTCTTGTGGAACACAAGAATGGTGTTTTTAACATGATTGGTAGTTTCCTTGGTTGGAGAGGAAGAACTGATTCTTCCAAGTGTTGAAGGGTGGATTGAGGAAGCCCTAGAGGTCCTGAGAGAGACCTAT
Organism: Thuja plicata; assembly: GCA_018584345.1. NCBI lineage: Eukaryota > Viridiplantae > Streptophyta > Pinopsida > Cupressales > Cupressaceae > Thuja > Thuja plicata. Next base: position 3,245,830 of record MU223748.1, read on the forward strand.
TAAGAGTTTTAAGAAATCTCAGAAGGTTACCAAGGAGGCTCCATATCACACAATCTAGTGAATTGTCTGACAAAAACTATCTTTGCTTGGTAAGATCCAATGAAGTATAACAATCATCAACTCTGCTCTCTATCCAGCAGTGAACAAGCTTCACAACTTCCACACATTTATACCCTTTTAATCTCTTCCACACTTCTTCTCCACAAGGAAAGATCATTCATATATACCCACTTACAATAATTCATTAGGTCGTCCAGTTAAGCGTTCCTAATACATAATTAACTAGGTCAGCCAATTAAGGCTTTCCATCATACAAATAATTATATACCCCTTGCTAAGATACACACGGTACCTATAAAAATTAAACATCAATTAAAATCCATCGCATATACTTCCAAATCCACAATCCATGCTCATAATTAGTTTCACACGCTATATGTCTAAAGTCGGCCAACAAATAGGTCTCCTTCAAAATACATGCCACAACTAACGTCACCACTAGCCAAACAAAAATAAAAATCAACCCATTATTCCAACATATGTCATCTTTCCATCAGTAAGCTTGCATCATCTAAAATATCTTTGCCAGAAAGATATACCCGAGACACAGAGAACTGCTCTATCCAAAATCACAGCTACAATCCAGAAAACCAGTCTTCACCAAATCAACTTTAACATCCACAGTATGCAACATAAATCCAAGAAACCTTAGGAATAAGGTTAGCACATATCCTTTTGATAAAATCCAACTTTGATCATTCTAAATCATCTATACTATTTTCGTACATTCCTTCCATTCAAGTAGCCAGTCTGTCTTCTCCACAGAAATATATGTTGACATGAGTGACAAAACATGAATATAAATAGTGTGATCAGTAACTAAAATTGATATCATCCAACAATCTCCCCCTTTGGCATTCATAGCAACATATGATAAAATCCATATGCATCAACCCAAAAAACAATACTCTCTCTCAATACAATCTTCTCAATATCCTCAACACAAATCTCCCCAAAACAATAGGGATTTTCACATAGATTCATTCCCCCTTTTGTAGCAATGGAAAAGGGTGCCATAACTCATGTGTAGTCTTTTGTAAGGTGTAGATTTTTCAAATATTCATTTCCAATCAGCTAGGTGCAAGATCTCCCAAATGTACTCCATAGTATTCTCCTGCGATCACTCCCCCTAAGGAGTAGATCCATACATCAAGTCTAGAGAATGATATAGCTCTAAGATCTACTCGACTAATGCACATCTGCATCATTTTAGTTACCACTATGAGGGGCCATCACCCCAAGCATGCCTTTGAGATATTCAAAAGCATATTTTGGCAAAGGTTTAGTAAATATATCTACTATCTGTTCCTTGGTGCTAATATACTCCAGTTTAACCTCTTTATCTTCTACCTTCTCCCTCAAGAAAAGATACTTAAAAGAAATATGTTTAGTCTTTGAATGCATTAGATGATTCTTTGATATATTCACTGTGATGGTGTTATCACAATGGATAACTACTGGTTCTTTGAAAATTATTCCAATGTCCTTTAGCATTTGTTTCATCCAAACGACTCGTGTACATTTTATTGCAGCAGCAACATACTCTGACTCAATAGTGGATTGAGAAATACAGCTATGCTTCTTTCTCAACCAATAAACCAACCTTTTCCCATGAAAAATTCACAACCACTTATACTCTTCGTGTCATCCACATTACATGCCCAATCAGTATCAGTAAAAGCCTACAAAGTAAAATCATCAGATTTTTCATACCATAATCCATATTCTACTGTCCCTTTCAAATATCTAAAAATTCTTTTTAAAGTAGCAAAGTGTGTCTCTTTAGGATCTGTGTGATATCTAGCCACAATTCCAACTCATGCATTCCTAATATCTGGTCCAGTGTGTGTTAGATATTGTAGACCTCCAATCATCAATCTGTACTTAGTCTTAACAACACTTTGAGTCTCATCACCATTAGTCAGTTTGTTTCCTGTCATCATAGGTGTTCCAATAGGTTTAAAATATTCCATTCAAAACTTCCTCAACATTTCCTTAAGATACTTGGTCTGAGATATAAAAATTCCATTCTTACTCTAATTAATTTGCAAACCAAGAAAAAATTTCATCTCACCAATCATTGACATTTCAAACTCATTCTCCATTTCTTTAGCAAACTTCTTACTCATTCTAACATTGCCTACAAAAATGTTATCATCAATAATAACTTCTATAATTAAGATTCCATCTTCATCAGTTCTCAAATACAAATTACTGTCTGCATTACCTTTTCTGAAACCAAGATGAAGTAGATATTTGTCCAGTCTTGTATGCCATGCCCTTGGTGCTTGTTTCATTCCATACAGTGCCTTCTTTAGTCTACAAACCATGTTTTCATCATTTGTCAAAGGAAAACCATTAGGTTTCTCAATGTACACTTCTTCTAGATCACCATTCAAGAATGCTGACTTCACATCCATCTAATAAACCTTAAAGTATTTATGTGCAACATAATCAAGGAATAGTCTTACAGCTTCCAATCTAGAAACAATAGCAAATGTTTCTTTATAGTCTATACGTTCTTGTTGTGAGTAGCCTTTACATACAAGTTTAGCCTTGTTTCTTACCACTGTGCCTTCCTCATCCATCTTGTTTTTGAAAACCCATTTAGTGCCAGTCACATTTTTGTTCTTGGGTCTTGGAACCAATTCCCAAGTATTGATTTTATTTTTATTTTTTCTAGTTCTTCTACCATATCTTTAGTCGAAGATCCATCTCTACATGCTTCATCAGTAGTCTTTGGTTCAACTTGAGTGATCAAACAAATTTCATCTCTAGCTTTGGATCTAGTCATCATCCCTTTGTTTGCATCACAAATAATTTAATCTTCAGAATGGTTCTTCTTGACATACCTTGGTTTTTTCAATATCTTAGTAGCTCCAGTCTGTTCTTCTTCTTCAATCTCATTCTCGATCATCAAGGGTCCTTCGGGTTTAGAAGCAACCTCTTTTGCTTATGTTATCTGACCACAATAATATATCCTTTCCTAAATTTGAGACTTTTCATCTATCCTCACATTGGCACATTCAATCAATTTCCTCAATCTCATATTGAAACATTTATATTCTTTAAGTTCTTAGTGGAATAACCAAGAAAGATTCCTTCATCACTTCTAGCATCAAACTTACCTATCTCATCATCTCTCTTGATATAAAATTTACTTCCAAATATTCTAAAATATTTCATAGTAGGTGTATGATCATACCATAATTCATAAGGAGTTTTACTTGTACCTTCTTTGTTCTGAATTCTGTTCAATGTGTACACAGCAGTGCCACCTGCTTCTCTCCAATGAATATGTGACACATTTCCTTCCAGCAATATAGTCCTTGCAGCATCTAATATGGTTCTATTTCTTTGCTCTACTATCCCATTATGTTCTGGAGTTCTAGGGGCTGAAGTCTATCTGTGTATTCCATTTTCTTCATAGTATGTATTAAATAGCTCTGATGTAAACTCGCCTCCTCTGTCTGATCTCAAACACTTCATCTTTAAACCAGATTCATTCTCAACTTTTTCCTTGAATAACTTGAACTTGTCAAATGCATTAGATTTCTCTCTCAAATATGTAACCCACATCATTCTAGAAAAGTCATCAACAAAAAGTACAAAATACCTTTCACCATAGTCTATTTCCCCATAAAACGTTCTCTACACATAGTGTTAGATGGATTTACAATTATAGGTAGATCTCTTGCTGATTTTGTCATACTTGCCTTCACAATGTTATCAAAATTAACATGACAAAATATTTTGTACCATAACAAACGGTCATCAAACTTCGCAATAAAGTAAGAAGCTTCATATGTGTTCAGTTCAAATACATTACCTCTGGATTTAGTACCAGATGCTATCAAGTCTCCTATTTTACTCTTGATGGAACATTTCCCATTAATGAAATTCAATTGATAACCCTTGTCTACTAGTTGTCCAACACTCAACAAATTATGCTTAAGACCATCAACAAGTAATACATTGTCATTGTTAGTCTTTCCATACAAAGAAGTAGACACAATCCCAACAATAAGTTTGAGAGTATTGTCGCCAAATCTAACAACACCACCATCATGACTTTTCAAACTCACAATTTTTTTTTATCTCCAGTCATATGGTGTGAGAAACCATTATCTATAACCCATTCAGATTTCTTTTCAACTCGGGATACCAAGGCTTTTTCTTCATGCATAGGTTCATCATCCTTAATAGAAATAAATCCAATTTCATCATAGTCATCAGATATACCCTCACTAGCATAATAACATTCCTTTTCCTTTGAGTACTTAGACTTGAAAAACTTAGGTTTGTGCTTTGGGATTCTTGTAGGACATATAGATACAAAATGACCAATCTTATTACATGAAAAACATTTCAAAGGTAATTTGCCTTAAAATTTACCCTTACCTCTCTTTTCTCTTCTAGAAATCAGTGCCACAAATTCATCTATATTCCTTTCTTCTTCCTGTATTTGTTCCCATTCATCAGCATAGGCTCCAAGTTCTTCTCTTAAATCACTACTACTTGTGCTTGCATTTACAGGTAGCATCCTTTTGTTTTTGTGCATGGTTTCCTTGAATTTTGAATCAAGTTTAGGTAATGTGCCTCACAATTCTACGACCTCAAATGTAGTTAGCTTTCCAATAAACATCTCTACAGTGATATTCGGTGTCAAAGGTATGATCTCCTGTATAGCCTGAACTTTAGTTCTATATGTAGGTTTAAGAGATCTGAGTATCTTCACAATCACTTCTTCCTCACTATAAGCTCCTCCAGAGTTCCAAATACAAGTAACTACCTCAATAATTCTCTGTGCATATGCCCTAATGTTCTCATCTTTTCTCATATTTAGTGATTCCATCTTCATTTTCTAGTTCTTTAACTTTTCTTGCTTTTTAAACTTATCTCCAACACATAATGCTTCCTATCTTGTCCAGATTTCATGTGCCAAATCCAAGTCCTTTACTTCAGTAAATTCTCCTTCTTATAGTGATCTGATCAAATATTCCCCTGCAACCATATTACATTAAAATAGATTCTTTTCATCTTCCGTGGCTTTCTCTAATTCATCCTCAGTCACTACCTTTTCTTTCTTCTTTTTTATCATCCAGTAATCAATTCCCAGACATAGCAAATGTGTTCTCATCTTGTTCTGCCAACTGTCAAAGTTCTTAGTATCCAACTTTGGACTATCCTTCTTGCAGTAAGTCATCTTTAGGATCACCTCAAGCTGTTAAACTTTCTCTCTAAGGAACAATAGCTCTGACACTAATTGTTAGTAATAACAGTCCACAAGACAACTGAGAGGGGGGGGGGGGGGACTCAGTTGNAGTCCACAAGACAACTGAGAGGGGGGGGGGGGTGACTCAGTTGTACTATAGATTATTAAACTTTATACTTTATAAAAAATATCAGCAAAAGTAAATGATAACACAGTAAATGCCAACACCATAAAACCATTTTTTTGTTGAGGAAACCCTATTAATGGTAAAACCCCGGTGATAATTAACACCCACAAATAATGTAATGAGAGTATATTATCATTGTTAAAAGATATTAGCCCTGTTAGGAGCTTGTTACAACATTATAGTACACAATCCATGTTAGGAGTCAAAGAAAATAGTAGAATCACTACCAAGGCACACTGCCAAAAGAAGGTTGAAGCCACCCTCAAGGATTTATATTCTGAATCAAGTGTGTAAAGTAAATACACAATCCAATGAACTGTTTGATAGAAACTCTCTTTGCTTGGTTATTTCCAACAAAGTATAACAATTATCAACTCTCCTCTATATCCAACAATCAACAAGATTAGAAGCTTCCAGACATTTCTACCCTTTTAATCTCTACCACACTTCTTCTCCACAAGAAAAGATCATTCATATATACCCTCTTACAATAATTCATTAGGTCAGCCATTTAAGCTTTCCTAATATATAATTAACTAGGTCGACCAATTAAGGCTTTCCATCATACAAATAATTTTATACCACTTGCTAAGATACACATGGTACCTATAACAAGTAAACACCAATTACAATGCATCACATATACTTCAAGATCCGCAATCCATACTCGTAATTAATTTCACATGCTACATGTTTGAGGTCGGCTAGCAAAAAGGTCTCCTTCAGAATACATGTCATAGCTGATTTCACTAGTAGCCAAACAATAATTGAACTCAACCTATTATTTCAACATATTTTGGTTGTCCATCAGTAAGATGGCATCATCTGAGTATCTTTGCTAGAAAGATATACCCGAAACACAAAGACCTTCTCTGTCCAGAATCATAGTTACAGTCTAGAAAACCAGTCTTCACCAAATAAACTGTAATATCCACAATATGCAACATAAAGCCAAGAAACCCTAGGAATAAGGTCAGCACACATCCTTCTACTAAAATCCAACTTCTATCATTCTAAATCATTCATACAATGTTCGTATACTCCTTCAAGTCAAGTAGCCTATCTGTCTTCTCCGTAGAAATATATGTTGACATCAGTGACAAAACATGAATATCAATAGTGTGATCAGTAACCAAAATTAATATGATCCAATACTAGAGCCTTGGTAGCACATTGGGAGATGTGATCATTACTAGAGCCTTAGTTTTATCAGAGAATTTTGGATGTACGACCCCAATAATTAACTCAAAATTTTGCACGAAAGTTAGTATTTTGGTGATTGTTCTATATGAACTGGTAGAGTTATCGATTAGTTCCTGATGATTATATGGTCAAGATGGTTAATTTAATATTGGTGTTTTGTAATAAATGTTTGTATTATGTTTTAGTTTGACATGTTGAGTTTTATTGGCATAGATTTTCATGAGTTAAGTCAAAGTTGTTAGACGGCTTGTAGATTACTTTTAATGTTTTAACCGACTTAAAAAAACAATATAAAGGAATGCTAAATCAATTATTTAGGGTTGTTGATCATTTTTTTGGTGGTTGCAAGCAGAGATAGAGGCAGAGTATTATGTCAACAGTTCAAAGACTAAATTGGATCTTATAGGCAAGTAGTGTCATTCCATATCATTGATTTGAGTTCATTGCTCAAGGATAACTCTAATAGGTTAGAAAGGTTAAACCCCTTAATAGGGTGGACTTTAACATATCTTTTGGATAAATCCTCTAAAAAGGTGCCTTCTAAGAAGGAGTTCTAATTCCTCTAGCGAGGTAGATCTTAACAGGTCCCTTTCTACTTCTCACAAGGTACTAGTCACTCTTAATTGGGTGAGCCCCTAACATGGTATTGCAAGATCCTAAGAAGGGAACTCTTTTACTATAGTGAATAGATTTTGTGGGTTTCATCACCATCATGGTTTTCTCCCTCTTATAAGGGTTTCCATGATAAAAAGTAGTGGTTTTATGGTTTATGCTTTGTGGTTGATTGAGTTACTTTACTTCTATTGCATAGTTACAATTGTTTGTTTGGTCTTGTGGAAGTCACTTATAAGCATAATCAGTTTATTGGTTCAATTAGTACATTTCTTGTTTACACTGACTCACCCCCCTCTTAGTGCTTCTATATATTAACAATTGGTATTAGATCCTAGTGCACTTGAAGAAGCATAACAACTTGGGTGAGATCCTTAAGGGAGACATGGAGTTTTATAGAAGACAACTTGGTGAGGCTGAGGAAATGATTGAAAATATTAAAGACCAGTTGAAGATCTATAGGGATAAAAGATATGATTTTCTCAAAAATTTGAGGGAAATTAAACTTCTTATTGATCGCCTTTCTGAGAAAAGTGGATCTGATTCAATTTTGAGGTAGAAGTTGCAACCTTGTAAAATGAACATCTAGCTAAGGATAATAAGGACATGCATAATGTTCTATAAAAACTTAAACAAGAAAAGAAGAACATGCAAATGGATTTGGAAAACTTCTCAATAAGAATGATTGAAGATCTAGAAGCAAGGAAAGTTGTAGATGAAGCTAAGAAAGTTGCAGGGGATTACTAATTAAAAGACAAAGATGAAACCCAAGGAGCTAAGGTGGATGAGATTTTCAAATCTAAGCAAGAAGTTGCTACAATGAGGGAACAACAACATGATTCTAATGAAGAAAATTCAAATGTCATAAGAGAGGATGAATATCTGAGAGATAAGAATGTAAATTTGAAACAAGAGTTGAAGAATGCTAATGACCTGTTTGACTTGAGCTCAACAAGAGTTCTGCTAAACTTGATGAACAACTCTCTAGACAAATGAGAAATAATGGAAAAAAAGGAATATGTTTTTCCAAATTTGAAGTTGGTGAGACATTTGGTACAAATCGATATGATGTATTTCAATTGCAAGAACAATATTACTAGTTCTTGCTGAGTGAAGAATAATAACACTAGAGGTGAACAAGTGAATACACCTGATAATGATAAATGCAAGAAGGTTGCATATGTTGAAGAAATCATGAAGAAAATGAAGGATACATGGGTAAAGAAAGGAGAAATGAAGTCTTCTTAAATGACTGAGAACTCCACTACATTGGGTAATATGAGGACTTCATCATCTGACTAAGTCAAAGCTATTGACTTAGGTTGAGAAAATCAGGTAAGACCTATAACCTATCCCCTAAGAATGTGTGTGTGGTAAGATTTATCAACATATTTACATGACTAATGATGTTATGTAAGAATTTTATTAAGCATATTGCACTGCATATGATTCTATGCGATCACATAATGTTTTTATTTAATGACATAGTGACTCTTTATGTTTGTAACCATTGTGAATGGCTAAGGTTACTATTTGACCATTTATATTTATTGCTTGGTAAAGAGACATTATAAGAGAAGAAGTGAAGTTCATTTTTCACTTTACATTCTATGAGGTAAGAAGTGCATTTGTGAGTGTTCTCCAAGATATTTCAAAGTGTTTTAAATTGGTTGTGAATTGAAGATTTTGTTTTTGTGCTTGAAGTGAAGCAGTGTTTGAAGAACTCTTCTAACAAACTAAAGCAGTATCTTTCTATGTTGTGGAGTTTTTCTTTAAATCATTATTAGAATTATGGACACCCCTGTGCTGGCTAAGATTACTAAGGAGCCGGGGCCATTTTTCAAATTGCATCCACTCGAGGAAACAAAATATGATCTTATTGGTGACTTGTCCTTGATACCTCATGGAGTGATTTTAACTGAGGATGCAAGATTGTTCATTCATTTCAAGATTGAAGATCTTGGTTACAATGCTAGATTCAACTCATCTACCAAAGTGTGTGATGGTGCTAGTTTGAAGGATGAGCATAAGCATCTAAAAGATAAGGGTTTCACATATGTTGCTGACCTGCCTCATGATTCTAAAAATGATCGGATAAGATATGTATTGAATTGAGTCCATGATCAGTTCATATGGATGGACAGACCACACAAGATTACTAAGGAGATTATCCAAATAGTGACAAGGTTGTGTCTGACCGATGATGTACCTATTCTAAGAATGATTCCAGCTTGTGAGGTCACTAGCCTAACAAAGTCTAAACAAGACTAGTGTGCTATGATAATCAATGAAATCAAAGATATTGAGGTGAATGTTTCTTGGATGGTGATCGGTTATAAGGTTTATTAGGTGATCCTATTGAATAGTGTGCTTGGTGGTGGTATTCATGTGCTACTTATCAAATGGTAAAGGAAAATGCTCAATATGACTTTTGTAAGGTCATGAGAAGCCAGTTCTTTGTGAACATGTTTAGAATGAAGAAAGATAAGAAAATTAATCATTCAAGTATGGTTCCCTAATAATATATATATTTTTCTACTTCCAGAATCATTTCCCTGGTATTGGTCAGATTTAGTGGTCAACAAATAAACCTGCAATAGTACAGATTAAGCAATGCATAAGGGTGTTAGGAAATAACTTCAACACTACTATGTGGGGTTATTTTATAGATTTCTATAAATTCATGCATGAGAGAGAACGTATCCCAACCGGTATTGTAGAAAAGTATAAAGATGATATATGTTTTATCATGGATACTGATACATGCACCTACAACTAAGGAATTCTTGGGATTTACCGATGGGTTATGAAGTAGATGGTGATATTGTATCACTTCATTCTGATGAGTTATTGTCAAAACTGATTGATGTAAGTACTCCAAGGTTTGGAACCTATGAAGAACCTATTTGTAAATTCATTCACTTTTGAAGGCACCTGTGATAGATTTAAGAGAGACGAAAAAGGTTGGTGATTTAGCCAAATAGACTTGCATTACAAAAGCTATGATGGATAAGATCATGAAGATGTTCGACTCTAAACATACATGAGGTTTTGTTGTTGCTGTAGAAATTGAAGAGGTAGAGGTTGTATCTTCTACATTCAGTAAGGAAATAGGTAGAACATGTGACAGAGTAAAAGACTTACAAAAGAAAGAAATGAATGACTCATGGTTACAAAGAGTCAAAGGACAAAAGAAAAAATCAAGCTATTGTTGAAGGAGAAGTAGAATAAGAACCTAAAATTGATTCAGACAAAGAGCATGAAGATTTGAAGGCTAGTCGTAAGAAATCTAAAGTAGTTAGCATGACAACTAAAATGTTAGTTAATTCTAAGACTTTCTGAATTTTGATTGCAAATAGCATAGGAGAGAGTATTAAGGAATATGGTAGTGTTAGTGATGCAAACCGATTCTATGAGAATTTTGATGATACAAACAAGTAAACTATTGATGATGCTATTGTATTCAATTTGCATAAGTTTTGTAGAGGACCTAGTGAACTACATACTCAATGATACCTGCAACACTATTTAAGAAGATTGATTCTAGATGGAGGCATCCTTTGAAGAAAGATAGAGAAATCTTGGAACAAGCATTAATACTCATGAAGCAAGAATTGCATACTAAAGATGTAAAACTTATAATTGAGGAAATATGATATGGATTCAAGACAAGAAGTATAGTATGTAGAATATTAATTGGTGAGACTCAAGAAGTTCATGATGAGACAGTTGTAATCAAGAAGAAAAAAATGAAAGAGCATGAACAAGTAAAAACTACTCAAGAGGAGGTGTCACTAGAAGAACTTGTCTCAACTAACATAGAAGAACTTGTCGAGCAACTAACAACTAATTGAAGACATTATAGGTAATTTACCTTCTAATACACCACAACAAGAGCCTAATGTTGAAATTGCAAATGTGCAAGGTAAAGATGAAGGAAAAAGGGATAAAGATACAAAGGTGGTGATACCTATTTCAACTACCACAGTTGGACAGACTAGTGATACTGAAAGGAAATTTGAGGTTGATGTAGAAATACATTCAATGAAAAGGAAATTGAATCTTGTTGAGAGCTCTAGTTCCAAGAAGAAGAGTAAGACTGTTGATGATCTTGAGGAAGATACTAAAGATGATATTAAGGAAGAGAATATTCAGGTCATTCAAGGACCTATTGATGTTACTAAGAGGAGTCCTAGTGAACTAATTAGAATATTAGACATACTTAAGTTGAAAGAAAAAAGGGACCAACTAAGAAATGAAAAAAGACAAGCTCAAGTACCAGAGACAACTTGAGATATTATGTCAAATCTTGTACCTAAAGTTGTGTATGATCCAATTGCTCCTAAAATTGAACAAATGGATACTTTTGTGAGTGTTATTAAAAAACAAGTCTCAATTTTGGAGGAAACAACTATGAACAGAGCTAAGTTTGATTATGAGAAGAAGAGTACCTAGAAGTTTATGGAAACTATTGCATCAAACAAAGGACAACATACAGTTCAAGTAAATCATGTAAAGGAAAATTTGAAGGAAGTTTGTCAATTTTTAGCCAAAGTTTCTGATTTTCATGGTTTATCAAAGATTTGGAGTTGAAGATAAATGAAGCTTAGCAGGAGCTTAAATCTTTACTTGCTAGTTTTGATCCTGTTGTACATTCGTCTAGCCCTTATGGATCCCAAGTTAAGGTTGTTAATTACAAGATGATAATATTGCAAGGAGAACAAGATAAGAGGATCACCACATTACTATCTAATTGGAAACCCATTTGATTCCCATAATTGATGTTATGCAATAGAATGTTATAGATGTAGACGTAACACTTGGGTTACTTGATATGAGTACTCTTGAAGCCATGGAGGTGTTAGATTCTATTATACATGGACAAATTCAAGCTATAGTACAGTTGCAAAAATCAAGGGAGAGTTCCTTGGATACAGCCAAAAAAAATTTAGAGTTGTTTATAAGAGGTTGTGATCAATAAGTTATTTTTATTGCTGCGGTTCAGTTTTGTACCTTTTTCATTGTTGTCAAAGGAGGAGTGATTAGTATGGTGAAAATAAAGCTAAAAGAGTGATTGGTATACAATGTAGAGTAATGTATTGCAGAAGGTTATTGTAAAGTTGTAAAGTTGAAAGTGGTATGGAGATTGTTTATTAATTGTTGTTTGATTTGCTTAGAGTATGTTGATTTCCTTAACCCTACTTTACATTTAATTGAATTTGATTGATTGTATATTGCAATTGTGATTAGGGAGTAGATAAGATGCTCCTCTTCTATTCCCAAATGTACAAATGGAAGATCCAAGTTGATCAACCCAAAAGAAGGGTTAATGCAAAAATGAATCAACTATTTGGAAGAGAGAATAAGAAGGATCTTAAATTCTATTAATTATTAAGTAAATATGGTTTATTATAGTAATTTAAAAGGATAGGAGGAAGAAACAACCTTAAAATAATGCATATATGAAGAATGTTGTTTTCTGAGGTTTATAGACTGTTTCTGGAAAAATTGAAGTATGATACGGAACCGGAACGTAGAGACGAACAAAACCCAAAAATATTTTTTTGTTTCGATGTTGTCTTATGAAAATGGTCAACCTTGACCCACAAATTTCAACCCTGACCCAATAATGTCGACCTTGACCTGCATAGGTCCGATAGAAGGCCAAAAAGGGTATCCAAATCTGATTCCAAATCTACAGTCCCGAACCTGTACCTGCAATGAAAAAGAGGATTGTTTGTTGGGGGGGAGGGGTTCACCTTGGTCAAACCCCAGTTTTGGAATTAACCTCAAATATATGTAATTGAAATTGCATAAAGATAAACAAAGTAAATGCATGAATTCACCTTGTTTGTAAAAGTCCTTGTAAACATAACAGTTATCCAAGGTAAACCAAATTTAATTTGAAATTGATCAGAAGTAGGAATGATGATGAAGGTAGTATCTACAACTTTACCACAAAGTTTGATAGGAAAGTTAATAGAACCAAGTGCAGGATAAAGAAAGCCATTACAAGCTTGGATCCATGCATCAGATGAATCATAAAAATCACATTGTAAGCCTTTCATAAAAATATTTTCCTCAGTAATGACATTTATTAAAGATGTGGGATCAACCAGACAACCACGAGTAGGTATCATAGAAATCCTAGCATAGATATAAAGGGGACCATCGGGAGCCTTAATCATTTCAGAATCATCAAAGGTAATGAAAAGTTTCATAGGTTGCTTATCCTTAGGTTGTTTTTGAGTTTTAGGTGGAATTGGAAGTTGAAGTGGAGGTGAAGGATCTTGAACTGTAAGTTGAGATGGCACAACACTGTCCACATGATTAACAATGTGATTAAGATCATCCATCTTTGAATCATAAACAATGTCTACAGAAGATGGTTGAACTATAGTATTAGTATTATGTGTAGGTAAAGGATTTGTATAGATTTGACAGTTTTGATTAGGAGGAGAAACAGATTTATTCCCATTACCATCAAAATTATCAACAGACAAAGCCTTAGAATCAATTAAGTCTTGAATCTTATGCTTTAGGGAGTAACATTTTTCAGTATCATGGCCATTCTGGCAATGGTATTGGCAGAAATCTTTAGAATCAAAGGATTTTGAAGCTATCATGGTGGGAAGAAGAGGTCAAATAGGACGCAAGGTAATCATACTAGCACTTAACAACCTATTCATTATAGAATGTAAAGTTTCAGATAGAGGAGTAAATGTATGATTCATACGGAAAGTAGTGGATGCAGAAGCACTATTGAATGTAGCCGCAACTTGATCAGCAACTACATTCATCTGTTTATTAATCTTGACATAGTTGTTAGGTTTCTGAAACTTATTAGGATTAGGAGCATTGTCACTCTTATCAAGTGAAATAGGAGCCATTGGAGTGTTGCTCTCAAACTGACTCACTTGTAATTGATAATGGTGAAGTGCTGCACACAATTGTTGAAAGGAGGTAAATTCAGTAAGAAGAATCTTATCTCTAATATCCTTTTGTAAA
>MU223748.1:3303147-3317421 GCA_018584345.1 Thuja plicata
GCTACATTTATATATTGTTTCATGTCAATTAAAATCAATTGCTCTTGTAAATTACATGAATAAATAACTACTATTAATGATAAGATTATGTAATTGATATTTAATTACAATTAATTACATGCAAACTGACATAAACTCATATATAACATATAAACTCACATATATCTAGATTCAAATCACAAGTACAAATGATAAGACAAGTCCTGATAACATATAATAACAAGTCATGATAAAACAAGTCCAAATAACATCATATAAATAATACGATAACAAGTCGTGATATAACACAAGTCAAAATAAAATGATAAAAAGTCCTAGTACCATGTATAACGAGTGTGTCATCATACAATAACACAGTCTAACTATCATAACAAGGTCTAACATGTGAAAAACAGTATAAAATGTCCATCATATATAATATAACATGGTCTAACTCTGCTCGTCTAGCTGATCTGCACTCCTCTTTGCTCCACGTGAAGGTGACTGGGATGCACCATCATGCTGCACCTCGTCCTCCTATACATTTATAAAATATCACATCAGAAGACCAAGTGTGTTTAATTCAAATGACTTGCATAATTCACTTAAAAAGTAAAATTAATATTAATGATCATAATTTAAAATTTTACCCTATGTCCATGTGGTGTAATACCCTCAGTGGGACAAGGAGGTCCACTCTCACCAACATCAAAAGTTGATGCAGTCAAGTCCTGTAAAAATAAACAAATTACAAAATTTATCTAATCGAGACCTATAAAAGATAGGTACACAATAGACAATGTACAAAATTAATTTTAATCATGACATCAAAGGAAAATGTGGATGGCTGCATTTGACTAAATCCTGTAGCCATGCCAAGATTCATGGTAATATCCACTTGAACAACATATTTAAATCATGAATTGAAAACTTGTACACATACATAAATTTTGATTTATATTGAACTTGACTATAAATTTATGAAACATAAGCATTTATATTAGATATACGATGCAACCAGTGTCACTGATGAGTCAGGACGTAAATGTGATATGACATGAGAGAATCCAAAAGCCTACAATTGCAAAAAATATAAACATGAATAAAAGTAGTACATAAACTAGTAAGCATATAAACACTTTAAATAAATGAATGTAAAACATACTACAAGTATATGAAGCTGAGTCTCAGTGACCGGTGGGGTGGAGCACGAAGAACTGCCGACCTCAGTAGTACATGAAGCACCCTAAAAAATTTCAAAAAATAAATCAAATACATCATCAATTCAAGTTTTAATTATTTAAACTTTAAATGTACTCACCTATGTATCTAGATGAAAGTGCATACTGTGAATGGGTGGCCAAGATCTCGAGGTGTGGAGGTGATATGATGACAGTCACTGAATGACCTTGTGTCAACCCTCCTATGTACACTAAAAATCCAAATGTTATGGTTGATATGTGCATAAATATGTAATTTAATATTGTAGTATAAATTAAATAATTAAATTTACCTCTACAGGTTGATCGTTGTCTGCACATAGAAAATCAACATATGATATGATGTCATATCCAACATTACCCTATGCACCAGCGTCAACATCACCATGTGCGCCATTTTCAACATCATCATATCCACCATGGGTACCACCATCACCGTCAGGCTCACTCTGGGGACCCTTGCATATATCCCCGCTGCTCGTGCAAATGTGTGCTATGCTAGGGGATACCCTCACCTGGGTCATTTTCTCTAACAAATTCCCCGAAAGGGAACTCAATGAACCAAAAGTTGAGTGCACTTCTCGATGATGGATAGGTGTAGGCACTACTAAAGTAGGAAGAGGAACAAGGGGCTCATTAAGCACACAATTTTGAGTTCTATCACTCAATTTAGCCCCTGGTCTGCTCTGTGGCATACCCTGACCAACCCCCTAAAAATCTCTCATATCAAAGTAATTGGGTTTCGTACCCAATTGAAATTCAGCCCATTATTTTTTCAAAAAATATAAGGGGACCTCATGATTAGCATGTGGTGGATGGTCAAATACCATCCACCACCACTCCCAAAAATGTACAGCTATCTGTGGGTGCCGACAGCATCAAATAGAAATGTGTGGCTTCTTGCCAAGTATCTCCTCACCTATTTTCTATTTAACCATACATTATATTTAATTCCTAAATATCTATTGGCTAAACAAACCTTATGATCAAATTAATTTAATTATAAAGTCCTAGAACTTTAATTAAATTAAATTCACCCTCTTTAGCTAAGACACATAAAAAGGGAATTAAATGATATTTAATTATTAAATAAATATCCTCATTTTCAATAATTGAATTTAATCACTCAGATAATTGAGGAAAAGAAATTATGAGGTCATATTCTATTTTTAAATATTGTCAACAAAATCTTCTCTTCAGTTCAGAAGTGGAAACTTCTCTTTAATTATGCTTTAGAGAGAAAGAAAACAGATAAATCAAATAAAATAGTTAAATCAAAAGAGAAAAGAATTAAATCAAAGAAAGAAAATAGTTAAAGAAGAAGAGAAAACAATTTATTGTATTCTTTTAAATAAAGCTTTCTAATTTAAATTGGCTTTTCCATCTGTTTTATTTCAAAGAGGAAAGTTTCTATTCTGACCATCTCTGAGTCTATAAAAGAACTCTCATTCCTCATTCAAAACCCCCACTCATTTTCATGCATTGTTAGAATACTAAATTATTGTCACATTTCTTGATAATCTCATATAGAGTAATTTCATTTCTGCAATAGATTACTTTCAATTTCTAGAATAATTGCTTTGAAATCATGTCTTAGACAAAGCTTACATCTTTCAATTCTTAGAATAAATTTGCATTGTATTGCATTCATGGAGAAAAATCCTTCATTCCTAGATTGGTCTATGGTTGTGAGACTCTCGTTTTGAGAGCTATTTCAAAAACCCCGTCTGGATAGAAGGCAACAGGTCGAATCATGCAGGAAAACATGATGAATAATCTCATATTCAGTCTTGTGTGTATCTGGTGAAGAAGGACTATGTTGAAGTGTATGGTGAGTTAACAAGGCCAAATTTACCACATACATTTTTGGCACCCACCGTGGGGCACGGTACATTCTGTTCTGGCCTCATTTCATTTCATTTTTTTTCATTTTCTTGCATTATGTCTGTACTTCCATACAAATCTGTTCTAACCTCGCGTGAACTTTCTTAGCGTCTTGTGTGAAATTTATAGTTCTTTGCATGGCTCTCTTCACTTCTTTGCACGATCTAGCATACATCTTCGCATGAAATTACATTCCAGAGCTTTCATTTGAATATTTTATTGCCTCGGTTTTCTAACAACCTGCTATTTTCTAACATCTGTGTTTCTCTAATTTTATCTTTTGAAACAGCTTAACAGTGGTTTGCAGGACGCTAAGATAAAGAAAAGGGTAAAAGTACAAACCTATGTACAAACCTAAGTGAAAGGATTGGGAGAGCCCCCTTTATTGGGAAAATGACTTGATCACAACCACTTGAATGGATGTCCTTACTACAAACTATTGTTCTAGTTTCCAAAAACCCTATATATGTTGGCACGGAAAGTTAGAGACCAACTAAGATGCCCCACATTTTTACGGCTTTTAGTAGAGATAAAATCCCTTTGGAAAGCAATTCCTTTGGGGTTCGAAGCTTGGCGTGCCTGAGAAGTGAGTGCATATGTAAGGAGGAGCCTGTGCCTCCAAGCTTCTAAGTTGTCTGCTAAAAGTAAGCATAGCTGAACTTTGGTTAAAGTGGGGATTCAATAGATATTGTCCTAGCTATCCTAAGATTGTGATGTTCTTGTTCTGATACTACAAACATTCTGTTTAATGTGTTTTATGTGGGTGTATCATTTGAATAATCAAAACTATCGTCAAAACACACAAACTTTCAATCTTGAACATGTCCAAAACAATCTGTAACTTGAACTATCTGTCGGAAAACAACATGATTTTATCTTGGAAAATGCAAACTGGTCTCAACAGCTTGATTTTTGTTAAATGTTCTTTTTTCAACATTTGCATAGTTTCGCATGACATTTCCCAATCTTCGCGTGCTTTACTAAAAATATTCACACGATACACCATACACTATCACGTGACATTTGGCAATAGTGTTTTCATTCTATCATCTTTTTCATCCACCAAACTGGTGTCATTCTTCACGTGAATACTGTAAAGTTTTTCACAGTTTGGTGAGAATCTTCGCACGAAAGAACATTTCTTCCCACAAATCTAGAGTCTTTTGTGTAAAATAGCAAGCTAATTTTCATCAGTCAGGTGTACTTCTGTTAAATCTGGTCTCTGATATGGGTCTATTTTTCTTCCCTCCATCTTCATACAGTCTGAAACTTGGTTTCTTGGGTTGACAATTACGTGATTATTTCTTAAACTGGTCTCATCTCATGTCCATTTTGGTCTATTTCATTTGTGTTGTCATGCCTTGTGTCGCAATAGTCATCTCTTGGCTATTCTAACCTCATCTCTGATGATTTGCACCAAGGATACTTCACCTTTTGGCACGTTATGTGCAATTACTTTGAGACAGTTTCAAGTTTGGTCCTAGTTCACATTCCTTGTTCAAACTTTGTCTATGACTGTCACAACTTGAAGTGGCAAAACATTTCCTTCAATCAATCAAGATGAATCTGTACTTTCCACACCATTACCAGCTACATCTAGTGAGGAATCATCTTGATCTCCTTCCCTGGTACATTGACCTTACAATAAATAGTCATTTCTAGTGGATCTTAGTCAGGTTTGAAATCCTTTGTTCCAAGAAGACCCAAATTCTGAGAACACTCAATCTTTTCACACCGAGTATTTACACCTTGAATCCTTGCATTTTGGCAAGATGGAAGATCATTTCCAATTAGGTGGTGAGGTTAGCAGAACTGACCTCTTCAAAAATTGGGGTAAGTCCCATTCTCAAGACCCCCCTAACGATGTAGAAGTAGAAATATCTCAAGAAGAGATTGCACAAGCTCGTGCTAACAAAGATTTCTGTAGAATGATAGGAGTTCTCCTAGCTGAGGAGAAAGAGAAATACATTCTTGAACTAGCCAATCAAGGGGCTAAGTTACCTTCCAATTATGATGTAGAAACTCTTGTTGAGAAAGAGGAAGAAACTAAAAATTCCTTCTTGCGAAAAGAAATGCAAACTATGCAAGAACAACTCTCTCAACTCTTGAAAGAGAAAGACAAACCTGTTACACAATTCACACTGGAAAGCATCTTTCCTTTCCCATTTGACAAAGATCTTTACATGCCTCCTTTTCCCAAAGGAGTTGAGCTTCCTAAATACGATAAATGCTTGGGTACATCTGACCCTCAAGACCATTTGAGAGAGTTTGGTGCTCTCTCCATGGAATTCATACATGACACAACCTATCTTATGCATCTTTTCCCACCTAGTTTGGGGGGATAAGCTATGGAATGGTTCTCTAGACTACCAACTGGCATCAAAATTTTTGACGAAATTGCCAATTTATTTCTACAACACTATTCTCACAACATCCAACATCTGGTTCATATCCAAGATCTTTGCAATTTGAAACAAAATCATGGGGAATCCTTCTTGGCATTTCTCCAAAGATGGATACAATTCTATACATGATATTCTCGCAAGATACGCGAATCCAAAAAGTTGGACATCTTTCTCGATAATCTTCTCCCCAACTTTGGGTATCAAGTACAGCTACAAGGTCCTCTAACCTTTGATGACATGATTAAACAAGCTGTAAGAATTGATACATTTATGATTAATAAAGGATAATTGACCTTACACAAGGAAAATAAACAAGGGTCTTCCTCCTCAAGCAAAGATAAACCCAAATTTTCCAACAAGAACCAAAATTTTGTGAATGATGGCGTTGTAGAAAATGTGACTCCTAAGCCTTCCAAGGCTACATTTAATCTCACTACCATGATGCAAGTAGCCAAAGCCACTGAACAGGCTATGACAGATTCCAAACTGAGTACTTCACGATTTTCTAGACCTAAACCTTGGGCTCCTAGGCCCAAGTGTGAATTCACTCCTTTAGGAGAACCTCTTGAGGTGGTTTACAAGACTCTTGTGGACAATCATTTACTCACTCCACTGGATAATTCATGACCTTATGATCCGGAACCAAGACCCTCTTGGTGGAATGAATCCACTTATTGTGATTTTCACCAAAAAAAAGGTCATAAAATAGCTACTTGTCTAAAATTGCGGCATAAAATCTAGGATCTCATCGATAGTGAGGTTATTGCTGTAGGAGGTCACAACAAAAATTCTGATCACCAAGCTTCCAAAGATCCATTTCCTCCTCATGGGAAAGGTGAAACATCTAAAGGCAAAAATACTGTTGTTAAGGTCAACTATACATACACCAATAACGACAATGTCATTAATATGGTTGAACTTGTTGATACTAAATATTGTAATGTCATCATTCTCAAAGGAAGGGAAGATACTTCCAAGTCCAAAATGCCTTTCAATTTATGAGGGTCTACACCTCAGTCTTCTGAACATGGACAATCTTAAGTCAGCGCTAATATTATTACTCAATCTCGCGCTAAAATCATCCTCAAAGGCCCTAAGCCTTCTATATCTACATCAACTCAACCTTCAGACAAAGCTAAGGTTGACTCTGCTAATAAGAATCCAAAAGTGGGCTCCTCATCTAATGCTACCAACTACAACATTCTTGATCAATTGCAACGTACTAATGCTTAGATAACTATTTTTGAGCTCCTAAAAATCTCTCCTGCTCATAGGGAAATCTTGTACAAAGCCTCACTGAGGAAAATGTCCCAAAAGATCTTGATCTTGACTAGTTTCAATCCATGGTAGGTCACTTGACCTCCTCACATTACTTGTCTTTCTCTAAGGAAGACGACCATTCTTTGAGTCACCCACATAATAACCCTCTACAGATTGAAGTCATGATTGGTCCAAAGCGTGTTCACCGTGTTCTCATAGATAATGGCGCTGACCTAAATATTTTCTCTGCTAGTTTTCTTATTGAATTAGGCTATGGCGAAGATTGCATTGATGCTCACAAAAAGATTACTATTAAGGCCTATGATGAGGAAGAACGTAAATCCAAGGGGCTAGTTGTGTTTCCAATCAGAGTCGGCCCTGTTGAACGAGATGTTATCTGTCAAGTGCTTGACATTCCTTTGGCATACAATATTCTGTTAGGAAGGACATGGATCCATGAAATGCAGGCTATCCCTTCCACATACCATCAGTGCATTAAGTTCCCATTCCAAGGATCTGAAGTGACTATACCCGCTAATACACACTATGATTGCAATGCCCTCACCAAATCTGCTGACATCTTTATGCCTACCAACAGAGAATCTATTGAGCACCTTGAGAATAAATTAAAAGAAACAGAAAAGAGTTTGACACTCAAAGAAATTGATATGGGAGGATATCAGATCGAACCTGTGCTATCTGTTACATCTTTTCCTTTGTCTCCACGTTCTTTTGGGAGACCTTCTGAGAAAAATAAACCTTCTACGGTTCCTCCTCCAACAAGTATGGTGGTACCTTTGTACAAGCCACAATACCATTAGAAGAAGAAGCTGAGAATAGAGCTATCAAAGCTTGGATCTATAAAGGAGAAGACAATTCTGAACAAACTACTCCTTATGACATAAAACCTGAGCAATATGGCAAAGGTTTATGTATTATGCAACATTT
The DNA here is from genome assembly GCA_018584345.1 of Thuja plicata. Taxonomy (NCBI): domain Eukaryota; kingdom Viridiplantae; phylum Streptophyta; class Pinopsida; order Cupressales; family Cupressaceae; genus Thuja; species Thuja plicata. The sequence continues at coordinate 3,310,844 of MU223748.1, forward strand.
TGGCTATAAAGGAAATGGTCCCATAGGTTCAAATCATAGGGGATTGATTGCACCACTTGAAGCTATTGGTCATAGAACACATGACTCTATAGGTATAGGCTTCCAGAAACTCACATTTCAATTGGGGATAAATAAGTTTGTACCTCGAGAAGATAAGAAACCAACACTTGAAGAAACATCTAAAACTGATGAATCTAAAGACAGCTCTGATGAGGATACTTTTCCTTATCCTATTCCTCCAAACCTGGCAGCATTCTTTGCTGAGCTAGATAAATTTATACCATGTGTCAGTAAAGTAGACACTGACAGCGATTTTGATACCACTACTTCACTTGCTCCATTAACTTATGAGGAGTGGAAGAAAATATATACTCTAAAGCCTGGTCATCAGGGTGATTTATACATACCACCACACTTTCAAGAACAGTTTGACCAGGAATTCCAGTCACTTCTCATTACACAAGAGGTAGCTGATGCTACAAACACTAATGAGGTACCTAGGCCAAATGGTGCTCATCTGACCATAGCAGAGGTTCTAGGTAGAACTCATCCCAACTGGGAACAAAGGGTTGATTTCACTCATGTTCTTGACATGACACCTAATGATGAAACAGACTCCCATGAATATGAGTTTGGCAGCTTGTCATATGCCACCTCTGATAGAGATATAGATATAGCTAATGCATATGAAAACCTTATCGAAGTAGGTGAAAGGTCTAGTGTAGGGTCACACGAGTCTGACTCCCTAGATGTTAACATGTCATCTGCTACGGTCACTAGGTATCAAAGGAATTCGACTATACCTCTCGATGAGATCTCTTTAGGTCTTGACTTGCTTGTCCATGCCTTTTATGATTATACCGTGCATGCACTTGAACCTGTCACGTCCCTTTCACTTTTCCATCCTAAGATTATAGACTGGAACTCTACCTCCCCATCTAATGAAGTCCTTACATTCCAGAATGATTACACTCTTACCTGTTACCTATACGCTGTCAAACTTGTAACAGCTCCCACTAGCGAAGCAAGTGTCAACATGACTAAGGCTGACATCAAGTATCCTAGTCAAAATAAAAGACGTATCTAATGGTGAAAACCTCCCCGAGGAACCCAAGGATGAGATACTTGATGTGCTTCCGAGTCATTTTCAGGAGAGATCATCTTTGCTTATTGAACCAACTCAACCTATCAACTTGGGTATAGAGGTAGAACCTAAGATTATTCACTTGGCACAATCACTATCAAAGGTAGAAAGAGAGGAATTCACTACATTCTTCAGAAGAAAAAATATTAACTGTGCATGGAAATATTCAGATATGCTGGGATTAGACCCTAATCTAATCATGCACCATTTTTCCATTGCACCAGGTGTCAAGCCCGTCAAATAGAAGCTTCACAAAATGCATCCGCATGTAGCTCTACTTGTCAAAGATGAATTAGAGAAACTACTTGAGACAATGTTTATCAGAGTAATTGATTACGCAGAGTAGATCTCTAATATTGTTCCAGTATCAAAACATGATAAATCTATAAGAGTCTACATAGACTTCAGAGACTTGAATTTGGCATGTCCTAAGGATGATTTTCCATTGCCTAATATTGATATGATCATAGATATGACAACAGGGTATGAAATGTACTCACTAATGGATGTTTTCTTTGGCTACAACCAGATAAAAATTGCGCTGGAGGACCAAGAGAAAACTGCCTTCACATTTGCCTGGGGCACTTTCTATTGCAATGTCATGCCCTTTGGACTCAAAAATGCTGGTGCTACATATCAGAGAGCTGTCACCACCATATTTCATGACATGATGCATAAAACAATGGAAGATTATGTGGATGACACTTTATCTAAGAGCATGCACTGAAAGAAGCATCTTGCCTATCTAGGTCCTATACTAGATCATATGGAACAATTCAGTCTGAGGCTCAATCCTAAGAAATGCGCATTTGGCATAACATCTATAAAATTTATTGCCTATATCATCTCTACCAAAGGAATTAAAGTGGATCCTACAAAATTACAAGCTATCATGGAAATGTCGCCACTGAAAAATATCAGACAAATGAGAGGGCTTCAAGGCCGACTGCAGTCTATCTGGTTTTTTATCTCTCAACTGGCGGACAAGTCACAACCATTTACCAAGACTTTACACAAGGGTGTGGCTTATCAATGGAACAAAGAATGTGATGAAGGGTTCACACAAATCAAACAGTATCTTGCAAACCTGCCAATCTTGATGCCTCCTATTCATGGGAAGCCACTTATACTTTACATATCTACTATGGATACATCATTAGGTATCCTACTGGCTCAAGAAGATCAGCACAACAAAGAAAGGGCTATCGATTACATTAGTAGAACTCTGGTCTCATATGAAATGAAATATTCTTCTATAGAGAAGGATTTCCTTGTAGTGATATTTTCTTCACAAAAATTATGGCACTATATGCTGGCTCATACTACACGTCTAATTGCTAAAATTGACCCTCTAAAATATTTGCTCAGTAAAGATACCCTCATAGGTAGACTAGATAAATGGGTCATGCTTCTTAGTGAGTTTGATATTGAATATGTAGAAAGGAAAGCCATTAAGGGACAGGCAATAGCATATCAGTTAGCAGAAGCACATCTAGTATATCATCAACCATTCCACATTGAATTTCCAGATGAGTCCATATTACTTCTCACACATCGATCATGGACTATGTTTTTTGATGGTTCATTTACCCAACAAGGGTCAGGTGCTGGGATGCTGTTCATTACACCTCAAAGGTACTCTTTACCAAAAGCATACAAGATGTTGTTTCCCTGTACGAACAACATTGCTGATTATGAAGCCCTAATCAACGATATGAAGATCGCCCTTGAGTGGCGAGTAGAAGAACTCAATGTTCTTGGTGATTCATAGTTATTCATCAATCAAGTAAATGATATCTATCAGACAAGGGCTGACAAGTTGGTACCTTATAAATGGTTGGTTGATGATCTCAAAAAGTATTTTACTCACATCACATTTCAACAGGTTCCAAGGGCAGATAATAAAGTAGTAGATGCCATGGATACTCTTGTCTCCATGCTACAAATGCCTGAAAATGATTTTCGACATGAATTCCTAGTGGAGACATTACACTACCCATCCTATGACTCCCCTGATTCCTGGATGATCTGTTCTATCATAGGACATGACTCATCTTGCTGCCATCATATCTTTTCCTACCTTTATGACCAGATCATTCTGGACACTTATACTCAGAATGAGAAACGTCACTTAATTCGCAGTGCTTCACAGTTTGTCATCATAGCTAACGACTTGTACAAACATGGTCTAGACAGTACCCTCCTTAGGTGTTTAGAACCTGATGAGTCCAAACTTGCATTAGTAGAGGTGCATGAAGGCATCAGTGGGTCTCACTCTAATGGCCTGACATTGGCTCATAAACTTAATAAAGCTGGTTACTATTGGCCAGATATGGAAAAAGAAGCTACATAGTTTGCCAAGTCTTGCAAACAATGTCAACTACATGGTAATCTGATTCATTCTCTAGCCAAGGAGCTTATTCCCTTCATTACTTTCTAGCCATTTCAACAATGGGCATTTTACTTGGTGGGTCAAATTTACCCCTCATCCTCAAATGGACTTAAGTTCATTATCACAGTTACAGACTATTTTACGAAGTGGGTGGTGGCAGTCCCTCTCACTGATGCCAATGGAAAAATAGTAGATATGTTCATTCTCAACTACATCATCTGCAGACATGGTGTACCCTCAGCAATAATCACTAATAATGGGGGACAATTCAAAAACAAGGATTTGACAGAGCTCTGCTCTAAGTTCAAGATTACTCAACATTGGTATTCCATTTATTATCCTCAGGGTAATGGACATGTGGAAGCATCCAACAAGACAATCCTTAAAATTCTGCATCACACTGTGCACAAATCCGGATGAGATTGGCATCTCCAGATCTATCCAGCCCTCTAGGCATACATGAAAATCATAAGAACACCAAGACGGGCTACACCCTATGCTTTGGTTTATGGAGCAGATGTTGTGTTACCAATTGAGGTTGAGATTCCTTCTCTGTGAGTCTCCCTAAAAGGCCTCATTACTAATGAAGATAACATAATATCTCGGCTACAAGAGCTAGAATTACTTGATGAACATCAACAAGTGGTGTTTGATCACCTTAGAGAATACTAGAAAAGGATATCCAAGAGCTATAACAAGAAGGTCAGACCAAGGTATTTCCAAGTAGGTGATCTCATTATGAGAGACAACCCTCAGAATCAACAACATCAGATCCAGAAAGGGAAGTTTGAACCAAATTGGCTCGGTCCGTATGTTGTCACTATAGTGTTTGTGTCTGGTACCTATCAACTTTATACTACTAAAGGAGAATAACTCAAAGATCCCATCAATGCTCGTCATCTGAAGCGGTTCTACAGTTGAGACATCTTCAGTGTGGTCATGTATATACTGAAGTCCTGAAAAAAATTCTAATTTTTTTTTGAAAAAGTCCTAAAAAATGATCATCTTAGTGAAAACCTAGCGATCGGTGCTATGATGTATCTCCAAAAAAAATTATATATTCCAAAAATAAAAAATAAATAAAAAAATACAAAAATACAAAAAATTGAGAAAAAAAAAAAAGGTGTCATTGATAAAAACTTGTCAAATAGGTGTCATGGTAGCAAAAAAACAATTTCTGCCAAGAAGGTGAAAAATTGGTAAACAGGTGCCTCTTGTTCCACAAAGCTATATCTATCACATCACCAGTTGGCTTTACGCATTTTTTTTCCTACATTGCTGCTTTCATGCTTTCCTACTTACATTTTCTTTCAGTTCCCGTCAAGACACCAACTCACATGGATCGAAACTGGTCATACTCTCAGTACAACCCTCCTAATCTAGGGGGCCTTGTCCTATTATCTTTTAAGGACCTTCTTCACATCAATCACCAGTGGTTCTCACTGCATCTGCCTATTGATGTCTAGCTAGTACTACGATCTTCATTTGAGCATCTCTCTCACATCAATCACCAGTGGTTCTCACTGCGTCTACCTACTGTCGCTATTCTATCAAGATTGCTCATATCTATTTCAGTTGGAGTTATACTCACACACTCTATCTATCAATACTCAATCTTGGCAATTATTTGATTTAGTTTGTACATATCTTTCGGTCACTTTCATGACACTCTGGTTCCTTTGCGAACCCTCCTGCCTTAACATTAATTCCACGCCACATGCTTGGGGGCACTCACATCTCGTTTGTCCTCACAACATACATCAAGTCAGTCATTGTTACTTGGGGGCATGTGTCCCCCATTTGATCACATCTTTGGTTTACACCAGAGTCAGTAATCTTGTCACTTCTCAAGGACAACTCGCTACTGACACGGACTGCTGTTTTTCAATACCACCATAAACAGTGTTTTTTAACATTATCTTTGGACATCTCAAATGTAAACATCTATTGATAACAATCAAACACAATGCACACACAAGAACAATGGTGTTTTTTAACACCTCATACACATATACATTCACAAAACTTTGAAACTGGCTGAGCTATGCTTGAATATTTCTTTGTATGTTGTCTATTCTCATGGATTTCATTGATATTTTCTTTGTCTAGTGGTTGTTGGTGTAGTCCCGATGATTCGACAACGTCAAATAAATAGGGTGTATGTAATAAGAGCTCCCGCACTAAGGTGGAACAACCTCACATCCCTCGATCTTGTTTATTTGTACGCCATTGTGAGGTTGGTACTATCTCCTTTCCTGTTATTGCTCTGTTTATTATTGTTTTGTTTGTTATTGATCTATTTGTTTATGCATGATTGCACTCATGGTTATCTTGGCTTTGAATGCCTTGATACTTGTGTACTCTTGCAACATTAACTAGAAACAATGTTCAGGTCATCTTGGCATTTGTGCCCTGGTGCTTATGCTCGTTTCCTATATTTTATCCGATGCAAGTCATATTCATATCCTTATGGTTGCATTGTGGCGCCAGTAAGGGTTGTATCAACTTCATTGTTCCAAACAAAAAATGCTCAATGATGATAAATATACAATGGGTCTCACAACCATGTCCTAGAATTGCACTCTCATATTGCATCTAGCATACGATTGCATTTTCATTCTAGACTTGCATTGTGGCGGTGATTCATTGTTTTTTTCTTTGCATTCTCTTGGGTTCATACATTGGGGAGTTCTTCTTCACTGTTATGGTTTCATCATGATTGCACAAGTGTTCGATCCTCGCTCTTGATTCTTCACATGTTCTTTTGGTTAGCATTTTTCATCCTGCATGAGATGTTAATACCATATACATATTCATATTCACACTGCATTTTCATTTACACATTGTGTTTGCATTTCTCATTCATAATTGCATTTACATGAATCATCTACATACATACATAACATGTGCATTTCATACATTTACATATATTCCAAACATGTTCATATATTTGCATACATTCTAATCATCTACAACATCTAAGAATATAGGAAACATCTCATAAAAGACAATATATAATATGTGATGATACCAAAAGATGAG
>MU223748.1:3340754-3362836 GCA_018584345.1 Thuja plicata
GTAGGACCCCTTGGGACACACTTAGCATTCAAATGGGTTGAAAGGGGTCAAGGGGTCTTCCTAGGGGTACTAGTAAACCTTATCATGTACTAGGACCCCTAAGAGGACCCAATGACCCCTTTCAACACATTTTAATACTCGAGTGTGTCCCAAGGGGTCCTATGACACAATTGAAGGGGTCGTAAGGGGTCCTATGACACATTAGAACACTCAAGTGTGTCGTAGGACCACTTTCAACACACTTGAGTATTTGAATGTGTGGAAAGGGGTCATTGGGGCACACTTGAGCATTCCAATGTGTCCTACAACCCCTTGGGACACACTTGACCCCTAGGAATGTTAAAATTAGGGCAAAATGAAAATAGAACTCACGAGAATGAGAGAATACACTTGAAATGTTGAACCATCAGAAGCAGAGAGTGTGACATCTGGATTAGGCAATGCTTCACCTAAGATTTTACGAAGAAACCCAATCTCCTCCTCTACACTCTCACTTTATTTCACTTCCTCTCCACAAAATATTGCAATCTCTTTTTGCATTCTTTGAATTTTTCCCAACTGTTGTCTCAGGGCTTGGATAATTTGACTCATTTTATTTTCCCCCACTTCTCGCAATAATCTCATCTCTTCTCACAGATTTTCACTAATTCCAAATTGTTTCTCACCCTCTTCCCTAAGTATTTTTGTTTTCTTCCTTCACCCCGCGAAGTTCGTATAAAAGACATGTACATGGTAATATTCACAATATTTAGGAGGCACAAATTGGTAACAACTGGAGCAGTAGGAGTAGGACCCCTTGGGATAGACTTGATTGTTCCAATGTTTTGAAAGGGGTCATGGGGACTTCCTAGGGGTCCTAACGCATAATAAATCATACTAGGACCCCTAGAAAGTCCCCATGACCCCTTTTGACTTATTAGAACACTCAAGTGTGTCCTAAGGGGTCGTACGACCTCTAGGGACACACTTGTGTGTTGAAATGTGTCAAAAGGGGTCATGAGGACTTCCTAGGGGTCTTAACATGTGATAAGGTGTATTAAGACCCCTAGGAAGTTCCCATGACCCCTTTCGACACATTAGAACACTCAAGTGTGTCCAAAGGGGTCCTACGACCCCTTCAGACACACTTGATTTTTCCAATGTGTCGATAGGGGTCATATGAAGTTGCATGATAGAGCTTCCTGCAGACATGTCCACAAAATTCAAACTTCTTCATACATCGGGCCTTGCAAATCTAATTCTCACATCTAATCTATGATGACATTTCCTAGGACAACGATGACTACAAATTAATTTTTCTTTGCACATTTCCTTGTATAAAAGCTCATACTTCCATCGTCATACCTCCTTAAAACATGAGATTTGTTAACAACATACATCCAACATCATCTGGATGTTTAGGACAATATAGTGGTATTCCATTACCAACATACCCATTATATGTAAAATGATTTATGATATCACTCCACACTGGAGAACTATCTGAGACTAGCTCGACATTTCCAAAGACATACAAACCAATTTTAGCCCTGAAAAGGGCAACACAAGTTCTGTTTGGAATGTTAAGAAATCCTATATTTTCTGATGTTTTTACATTCAAATTAGGAATTCAATGTTTCTTGTACCAAAGCAAACAATATGATATCAACTCTCTTGTCCCTGGTCAAGAGTACATTTTCTAAGAATTGAGCTCTGAGTTCTAGATACTAACCTTGCTAGAATTTTCTTGTATTCATATGTTCCCTCCAAAAATTGATCCAGGGCTCTATTTGTAAAGCACACTATGAGAATGGGACCAGAGGAATTTACAATCTTATGCAGCAAAGCCTTTATAATTTTCAACCTGGTAAATGTTTTTCCAGTGCCAGGAGGGCCCTGAATAATGGCCAATTTTTTGATGAGCTCATGATTAATGGCTACCTCCTAACTATCATCAACATAATCACATTTGCAGACTTGTTTCCAATAAAAATTACATTCAAGCTGAGTTGTTTTGGCTTCTAGATAAACTAACTGATCTATAAACAAAATATTGAATGAAAGACCAAATTCTAAACCATCTTTACCTCCTCTCATCCCAACATATTGAACAAAGTTATAAACCTAGAAATCAGAGGACCCTTTATGCTCAACAAACTCCCATTTTTTCTTGTAACTCCCTCTAATTTGGTTCACACACTCCCTATAAGCTTCAAGTAAATCTTCTCTTATAACCCTGAACTGGGTGTGTAAATAATTACATATACATCCTCATATGGCTCTGTAGTTCTCTATTTATAGGAATACAAGACTCTCCATCTACGCCATCGTTTTGCAAGAGTTCCATGGCAGGAGGTAATATATGGGGAGAGAGAGAGAGAGAGTTCCTACTCCCTCTCTCTCTCCTAGGTATTATTTTTATACTATAAATATTAATAAATAATTAATACTAATATTATACTATTATAAAATAGAGAAATTCAAATAATAATATAATATTAATATTTAAATAATTATATAATACTAACGCTATTACCATCTAATATTAATATTAAAACAAATGAAATTTATAATATATAAACTAAAACTCATAAAATTGAAAAATTGAAAAAACTTATCATAAAATTTTGAAATCAAAATGTTGTATTTGGGCGGGAGATATCAGATATATGATAATATTGGATATACGATAATATCGGACATACGATAATATTAGATATATGATTAGGCTTGGTAGTTGCTTTGGGTTTTGGATTTCCAATGCCAAACGTGGTTGGTCAACCCAAATGACATGTTCACCATATTTCCTCTGATCTACAGACTTAGACAATGTAGTTGATGACCTTTTTTCACCCAAAATTGATGAAATTAAAAGGGTTTCTTAAAGACGTTATCAACTTTTCATCAATATAATTGTTGTTAGAATTTGAGTTCAGTAAGTAATTATTACTTATTTTCTAGTTGAGATATCTCTAAAGTCCTGATTCACATACTGATTGAAAAACAACCATAACTTTCAAATGGTTTAACCTTTTTGAAATCCAAAACATGCGTCACATTCTATGCTTCACCTACTATAAGAAAAAAAAGTTTTCAATTTTTTAAAGTTTAGAATTTGTTAAGGTGGTCAGACACGAGAGTTTTTTTTATTTTGAATAAGTTGTAGCAGAAAATTCATAATTAATTATTTATTTGGTAAAAAATTAAAAAAAATAAGTGTCACATCTGGGCATGAGTCTACTACTTATATTTAGAATCTTGTGAAAATATATCATCATTTGATTGTGATTAAGGTGCACAGACATACACGTACTTTTTATCTATTTCCTAAAATTTTCATACTACTGCATTGAAATCTAAAATATTGAATAATTAGATTAATTTTTTTTTAGTAAAGGGCTAGTAGTTTAGAAACTACATTCAATTTCCTACAGATTCTGTTCTTACAACTTTTTCACATAAGGTTGATATGATGTTCAAATTTTTACATTAAGTTGACTAACCTTGATTTTCTAAATTTTCATTGCCACTTAAGGCCATAGCTTGGTATACCATGATCCTGCACATACGCGTATGTGAATCACACTCAAATGGCTTTTCACTAGCTAAGAAACTGCTAAGAGTAAGCTATTACTGGCCCACCATGGAAAAAGATGCTATTCAATTTTCAAAGACATGTCATAAATTCCAAATTCATGGAAATCTCATCCATGCTCCTCCTCGAGAACTCATACCATTCATAACGCATTGGCCATTTCAGAAATGGGCCTTTGATTTGGTTGGAAAAATATATCCTAATTCTTCAAGTGGACACAAATACATCATTATGGCCACTGAGTATTTCACAAAGTGGGTCAAAGTCATACCGTTGATCAAAGCCACTGGCAAACAGGTGGCTATGTTTATCTTGAACTACATTATTTTTTAGGTATGGGATACCCTCTTCAATTGTAACAGACAATGGGGGCCAATTTAAAAACCAAGACAATGAAGACCTTTGCACACAGTTTCACATTACTCAACATTGTTCCTCAATCTATTATCCTCGAGGTAATTGACAGGCTAAGGCATCTAACAAAAACATTCTGAAAATCTTACACATAATTGAGTAAGTCTAGCAAGGACTGACATTTACAATTAATTCTGACACTTTCGGCCTACAGAACAAGCATCAGAACATCAACTGGAGCCATGCCATTTTCCCTAGTCTATGGCACCGAGGTAGTATTACCTATTGAGGTTGAAATCCCATCTTTGTGGGTATCTTTACAACATCTTGTTACTGACGAACAATACCACATTGATCGGGTAAATTCTTTAGACGTACTTGATGAGCGCAAGAAACAAGCGTTTGATCATCTAAAAGTGTACCAAAAATGCATGTCAAAAGGGTACAATAAAAAGGTCAAACCATGACACTTTCAGGTGGGGATCTCGTTCTGAAAGAGAATCCTAAGAAACAGCCTAATAAAGAACAGAGAGGAAAGTTTGAGCCAAATTCGCTGGGACCTTATGGAATTATTGCAACTTTTGGGATTGGAGCTTATCAACTAGCTACACCTGAGGGAGATGTTCTTCCTAATCTCATTAATAATCTACATTTGAAGCAGTTCTACGCTTAATGTCTAGCTAGTAGAGCCTCTGCAGTGAAAATCTCAGAAAATACCAAAAAAATTAGAAAATTGATCCTGAAGAAATTCAAAAATAGTGGAAAAAGTCCTGAACAAAGGTATCCTTGGTGAAAACTTGGAAAACAAGTGCCTTGATACTACAAAAAATAAATAAAAATAACAAAAATAGCAAAAAAATTGAAAAAGAGAAAAAGTGCCTGAATGAAAACCTAGCAAACATGCATCTTGGTAGCAAAAATAAAAAGCTTTGTCGAGTGGTGAAAACCTGGAAAATAGGTGTCACTCGAACTCTGTGCTCTATCTATCAATGCACTCACTACACTAAAACTTCATACTTGCACCTGTGCTATTTGGTGACTCTATTTCCTTACAAATGTCCTATCCTTTCTTGGGATTTGTCTGCATTTACGTCTTAGGAATAGTCATTCTGCACTGGGGGCATCTTTTGCTATCATGGTTAGTTCATGTCTACTAGGTTTTCCTAATCATCATTTCTAGGATGGTTCGCCTCTCAAAATAGTACTTATCAATACTTGAACTTAAATGTCACTATCACAAACAAAGGCGTTTCTTCAACACCACCTACCTATAATAGACATCAAACTAGTGTTTCTCAACACTTTAATCCAGAACTTAAAACAAACTATTGTTTCTCAAACACTTTAATCAACCGATGTTCCTAAACACTACATTGGATTGCAATTGATGACATAGTTAATCTCACATATAATCAGACATGAAAACATATTGCTCATATTCCAAATTCTGATTGATGAATCTCTACTGCACTTGAAAAATGAATCAATAGTATTTATCAATGCTACTTAAACACAGTTTGATCTTGGTTTGGTTATGATTTTTTTATCTTCCCATGATTTTTCATACTAGGGGAATCTTAGAAATTATAAATTTTCTTTGATTGATTCTCAATTGGTGATTTTTATGTCTTCCGAGTTACTCCATGACAAAGAGTCACAAGGACATGGGGCATAACATTTTCTTGGTTTTCTGCGTATGGTGATTGTTCCAAATGATCCTATGATTTTCACTTAACTTAGATGTTTCTGGTAAGATCTGCCAACATGAGTAGATAGCCGCATATATCTCGATCCTTTTTATGTGTAAACTATGGTGACGTTTAAACAATTTCCTTGTCTATTTTCTAAAAATAAGATTCTCACTAAAGTGTACGCTACATGATGTATCAAAGGATATGAATTTTCAAGGTCTTTATGCGTCACATATCTTACATTACATTTAAACAGAAACTGATTCTAAACATTAAAAGGAGATAACTAACTTGTCATCTTGGCTTCTATGCCTTGATGCCTTCGTTTATTTTTGACATTGCATCCAATACACATAGTATTCATACTTTCATGATACCAGTGGGTATTAGTGACAGTTGTACTATTAGGTGATGTCTGTTAAAACAACCGCCCAATGATGATAAAAAGCTACAATGTATGCAAATCAGTGATAGTCCTAAGAGTCTACTTGTAGATGCATTTAGAGATTGCATGATTCATTTTAAAGAGAACAACATAAAAAGGCCTTGAGCTTAACATAAATTCTCGATTCATCCGAAATCCAAGTTAATTACATACATCAATATTACTCATATTCATGTTGTTGCATATATCCATGACATACATTATGCATTCATACATGAGAAAGAGAAAAAGACAAAAACAAAGAATTCAAGCATTACATTTAATTTTACATCCTAAGTGCATCCATACATTTATTTGCATCAAGAAAATATTTAAAAAATTCATTTTTGCATATTCACTTAGTATCATTTAAAACACATTCATATCAGTAATAAATCCAATGAGCATAAATGATGTCATCATATATCTAATCTAACTCATCAGGAGACCAAGATAAACATAATCACATGTGCATCAAAATCTAAACATCTATCAAAACATGAGAATCCATGAACATATCAAGATCAGGAACAACTATCTCAGATATATCAGATATGGAACAAACCAAAAATGTGGACCTGTCTACAAAAAGAGTATCAGAGTATCGGTATGAATCAGATATACATGTATAAATGTCATCATACAAAAGAATGATCTTAGAAGGATCCAGATATACAATATGATGTCAAAAATATATGTGACAAAATACAGTATCAGGACTGACACTCACCCTCTCCCTGACTTGGAAGAGGAGGATAAGGTGGAACAAATGGAGATGGCGGTGGCATGGCCCCCTTAGACTACTGAGCAAGGAATGAAAAGGATAGTGCTCTCTGACCCTTTGGAACTGCCGCATGATATAAAGCATCATAGTATGTGGCTCTCTGTCCCTAGTGTACCACAGTACGAGCCTGTATATCTCTCTCTATCCTGAGTCGCTCAAGCTATGTATCTCTATCTACTAGAAGAGACTCTAATGTAGTAATATGTTCTCTGAGCTACTCTCGCTCACGCTCACACTAAGATAATGTATCACCATCTTGGCTTGGATCCCTTCCTATATCCTTCCCTGAAGGCCTATCGTGTGGCTTATCCTATGGCCTATCCTACTTCTGCTATCTCTTCCTCTGTTGATCTCTAGTCAACAAAGGACCTGGATCCCTCTGAGGAGAAACAAATCTCAGCCAATTTTTCCTGCCACTCCCACTGCCACTGGCGCTCTCTCCACCAACCACTGCACCTCCACCCCTATCATCCACATCATCCTGGTCATCTGGACCCTGTCCACTATCAGGAGGAGGGCACCTTACATCTCTCCCATGTATCCCCCCATCTCTGCCTCGATCCCTCCCCATAGATCCTCTATCCTTCTGAGCTCCTCCTTGACCTCTGACAGGTCGGTCCTCAGTAGGATCATAATCCAATGGATCCTCAATCCATGGAATGGCTTCATCAGGCGCTGTAAAATGTGGAAATGGATACTATACCATTTGAGCATTAAGTCCTTCTGAACATCCACCAGTAGCCACATCATGCCACAGATGCCAAGGTACTGCTACCATCTCTCCAATGGCTCTCTACGCAATCTCATAACCCAACTGTGATCCCCACTATGGTGTCTCATCATGGATCCGTGCTTATATAGATGTATCCTGGCACCTGCCCTACAACTATCCATATTGGCTCAATACATGAGTCACCAAGAATCTCTCAAGGATGTATCTGGTCCGTCTGATCAGGTACCCACTCTGAAAACTGTTACCCAAAATTACAACATACAGAAAAATAAACACAAATAGGAAAAGATTGCATTTTAAGGTTCCAATTAACACTATCTTTCAGGTATTGTTGATTAACATTTCATTATTTCATTCATTATCAGTTTTCATTATTGTACTCTAAGTATTGATCACATTTCAAAATGTCAAATTTATAATTGATCATTACATTGTGCATTCAAACTGAATGTAGTATACAAGTGTCCTTTCATATTCCATGTCAATCAAAGAGTAAATTTGCAGAATAGAAAGCATTATAGATTGTATGGAGTAGGGGTCCCATGCATTGCCTTATTGTATGTGTTTTGTCAGCTGGTTGTCTGTCAGGTCTCAGGTCTCCAGGTTTAGGTCTTCATCTTCACTAAGTCTTTAGAGTCATCCACCTACATCATGAGAGAGAAAATGGCATTAGATCCAATTGGATCTAAGCAATGCATGAAACACAAAAAACATACAACTACAATCAATTCTTTCAATGCTGCATATCTATCTGGTAAATTCAATGTAATAAGGAAATATGCATCCACAGTAAGTGAAAGATAATATTAAAGGGACTTGTTTTTAAACATGAAACCTATTACTATTAATGGTCATTCTGATGTATATTGTTCTTATTATCAAAGCTAGATATCTGAATCAAAGGGACTTAGTGTTTCTATCTGAGAAACTTTTTTTTTGATATCAGCCTGTCAGTTTAACAAACAAAAACAAACCAAATAACATTCATTAATGAGTGTCATCTCATATGACACTCACACACAAACATTAATTGTCTCATTTTGTTTGCTGACCTAACAGGTTGATTGGTGATATGTGTGCAATAGGTGAACAAGTAACTAAATGCAGATAGCAAAAGAAATGTAGTGAGTGTCACGAGCCCATGCTCAAAATTCACATAAGGCATTACATACAAGAAATTTGTGTGCATCACAAGAGGTTACAGTTCATGCAGATGCAGAAGAGGAGGATACAATGCATGAAGAGTGATACAATGATGTTGCAGGAGACACATGGTTAATAAAGGGTCCTGAGAAGAGATATGCAAAAATAGAGGTGAAAAGTTTACTGTCATCATGCAAGATGAATTGAAAGTAATGTTGTTACTGTAAGTATGCAAATGCAGAAAAGACATGTGAATTGGAATCAATTATGGAAAATGCATGCTTAAAAATCAATCATGTTATCATCAGTCTCATGTTGTCCAAATGTTGTTGTCTATGTTTAAATAATAGTTGGTTTGCAAAAAGTGAAGATATATAACAATATTAATAATTTACATATGAGCTACACATGAAAAATAATGTGCAAGAATTGGAGTAACAGTGTATTTAAATGCTGTTATAAAATGTGCATTTACAGAAAATAACCAACTATATTGTATCAAGATGAGAAACATACAGACATATAAACTGTTGGCATTAAACAAATGTATCATATCAATGTTGTTTGGATACGTAATACCTCTGGATGAGATAAGGAAAACAATACAGTGACATCTATTTCTGAAAACAATGAAAAGAGAATGTGCATATAATGTCAAACATGAGTTGCATTTTATGCATATATCCATAAGAGTGGAACAAGTACAGTATCCATGTGCCTGATGTGAGTTTGAAGTGATGTTCTATGCAGGGTATTAAGAAAACAATCTTATTTTGGTGTGTAGAAATGACAGTGATATATGCATCCATTAAATAATGTTGTTATTAATATAGTATTCATATTTGAACCAAATTGGAAGTTCAGTGCATGTAGGGTATGGTGTCAAGCAGAAGCAGAGGAGTGACATTGTGCATGTTTGGGATGAGTTTCATGTTATGAATATTGCCAATGGGATTCACGATCCCGTGCTCAAACCCCATGGGTGATGATTCATATAAAATTGTATAACAATGTATTTATACACTATTTCTTGTACAAAAACTACATATTTAAAACATGTTTAGACAAGTAACTGTAAAACACAAGTTACATTTTCTACAGATCAAACATATATGTTTCTCAGGCAGAAGATATGGAGTTCGGCCTCAACGTTAAAGAGTGTTTTATGTTTAAGACATTATGGTCATGTTTTTAGAAGAGACATTCATGCTCGGACGACAATTTATATCTGGAGTTCATCTCTTAACCAAAACATCGACCTCTTGTATGTGTTTTAAGTTTACATCCAAATATGCAAGAATGACCATATGGGTATTCTAGTTTTGTCATTGTTCAACCAATAAAGAGTGACTTAAAGTAAACATACGGTTACATGCTACAAATTAAAGCTACATGGTGGAACTCCAAGTGAAACAACCCAATTTCAGCATACTGAGAATTAAAGGTAACCTATATTTGCTGCAAGAGATATAAATCTTCTAAGAACCAAGAAAGATTGGAGTTATTAAAACCCAAGATTTGAACTAAATATGCAAAAGTTCACAGTGGTCGACTACAGTAATGCATTTATTTCAAGTAAAGTTGTAGAGAATGATTCAAGAGTTACTTATTTGGTATTACACATGTCATAACATGGTAGAGAAACAAATGTAGAAGAGTGTGATGTGTCGCGGGTGCAGACCAATTCGAAAGGATGAAGGTTGAGTTCATTGTACACTATAAGCTTGGAATGAGTCTGAAGCTGTGGCTGAAATACACCAAGTTTCAAAACCAAGTTCATAAAACATAACGCCACGTCTTTCAAGCAAAACTCGAACTTAGTCCAAGATTACAGTGGTTAACTCAAAGTAAAAAGAAAAGATCAAACATGTATTGACAAACTGAGATCAAGTTATCAAACCAGTTCAAGCATGGAGAGGCTGAGTTAACACTATAGAGTAGGTGCCATATGTCATGGCTTAAGATTTAGAAGAAGCTATAGAAGTTGCGCCAAGAGCCTGAGCTCATCAAGTTACAAATAGGCGCCATGTGTCACCATAAAAAGAAAGTTACAATGAAGACTCATAGTCTACACAGATCCCGAGCTCTCCATCATCCATATTCAAGCAAAGTGACCCAAAAAACCAGCAATCATTCAAAACATCCACAGAGAATGCCATGTTTAATGGTATACAATGTTTTAAGATTCCTAGTTACATAAATATCCCAATTTCATAGCAAGAAGCCCAAGCTTCTTAGCAATATCTAGTTGTAGATACAATGCCATTGATCATGGCATTAAGCCTCCTGATCTAACTAAGCATGGCGGCGTAACGAAAAACCCTAAACATTATCTCACAAATGAAAATGAGATGCGAAAACATTATGCAGTGTTTTATAAAATTTTCAAGTCCATTGACAAAGAAATTCAATGCCCTATTAGTTGCAGTGCCTTGACATTCCCTAAGTAGTGCCATGATAGTACCTTAAGTGCCATGACAAATAAATATTTTTCACAGTGGGTATTGTCATGTTGGTCATGAGCTGTGATCGAATTAGGTTGGAGTTAGCTTGACTGTGGATCGGGCATTTTATATGGAGTTAGAGTCAACTTGACTATGGTGTCGGCTTAGCCTATGGTGTCAGCTTAGCCTATGGAGTTAGGGTTTTATGACATATGATTGGGGTTTTTTGTATTTTGGTTAAATTTTGATGGTCTTGTAATTTTTTTTGTAATAAGTTGGTAAATTATGTAGAAGGATGTAAGTCTTTCATACACCAACTTTGGAGGGGCTAGTTTTAGAGCTGAATTTAGGGCTTAATTTGGGGCACTAATTAAGCCTTAGAATTAGTAACTTGCTATTTTGGATGGTTTTTTGGAGGGAGGAGTGATTTTTAGAATTTGGCTTCATGAGCTATATAGCTAAGCTCTTTCTTCATTAGGGAGGGGTCCATAATTGGGAGAGAGGACCTTTTAGTGAACTATTTTGTTCCTATAGCCTTCTTTATGCATTTTGTATCCATTTAGTTCATGTTGAGTATGAATTTTGTGCAAGAGGATGCATGTATATAAGGCTGCTCTGGTAGACGCTGCCTATCCACTATCGGCCATGTAATGGTGATATGCTCCCAGGCCTAGATTTGAAGATCCAAAATACCAACTATCATGCTCCATAAATAATGATATACTATCTCATGCAGCTCTCTGTACATGTGTGCAAGTATGAAACTACCCCATGCAAATTTGTGCCTCGACACAATCATCTGCTCGAGCATGTCGACCCAACCAACCATGAATCCATGTTTTCCTCGGTTAAGCATAAGGACGCCTCTGATCAATCTAGCCAAGTATACAGGAAGGTGCTCATAATGGTCACACATGTAATCCCATGTGAGATTTCAGTGTGCAATAGTATCATCATCAAAGAATCATTGTGCTATTGTGATCGATGATGCTGAGGTTGAATCAAAATGCACCTCTCATCCCATAACAGGAACTCTCAGTATCCGCCACACGTCCTCTGGTGTGATGGTCATCTCACCTATAGGAAAATGGGAGGTGTTGTGCTCTGAGTGCCATCTCTCAACCAGAGCAGTCAACAACCCTCAATTTACCCTGATATCAGGTAAATCCCTCAGTGACAGGAAACCAACCAGGGAAACTAACTCTACCTCATCATCAGTCAAAGCCCTCGACAAAGCAAGGACATGACCAGGATATGGTCCTTGAAATGACACTACCTCAAAAGGAACCTATTCAAATAGATAGTAATTCAAGAAAATTTCAAAATCATTGTTCTATCTCAGCCAGCGAAGCAAAAAATCTATCAGCTAAGTGTTTTCATTGTCAGTAGAAGAAAAACAGTCAAACGGGGCATTTAACTAAGTTAAAAACTAGAAATGACCCTATTTTTATTGGGTGTGATCCTCTTTGCAGGATGCAATCCCCAATTTCCAGGATGCGATGGGGCTTTCAGGATGCGACCTTGTTTTTGTAGGATGCAACACAGACTGCCACGTGCGACCCTGTTTTTACAGGGTGTAAATTCTTGAAAAACATGAAAAAACTTACAACATGCGACCCAAAATGGAAAACAAGGTATGATCCTGAATTTATAGGATGCAACATGGGAATTTGGTGCAAAACTCGAAGTGACACGGGATTTACGAGATGCGATGCCAAATATCCGAAATGACCCAGAATTAAAATGGCTATAACTTGAGCTAAAATGCATAAAAATGAAAACTGGAAACTTCAGAAGGTAGGTTTTCAAGTACTTACCAGAGGTGGGTAGTCTGCTAGACACTGATGTCGATGGCCAATCTCAAAATTATGCTTCTTCATGGGGACCACCATCTCCTCTACAGAGATCTCTAAATTACTAAAGTGAAAACTGAAAATGAGTGAGTAAAAAGTGAATTTGGGCCTATATATTTGATTTTTTGCACTATTTAGGAGCTCCAGAACTCCTCCCTGTCAATTACAAATCATTTTTTTCTCTTTATGATCAATTAGGAATGAAATCAAATGCGCTAACATTGTTCTACATAGTGCCATAAATTTTTTACGACCGCTCCTGAAAATGTAGAATTGCTTCATATATTCCGAAAATGATTCACAAGCTTTACGCAATCAGTTTTCCAGGTTCTATATCATCAAATTGCACATTATTCACCAACAATCTTGGTCAGACATCATTTTATCAAACTCAAACCTCACTTTTTAACGTCATTAACTTGGTACAAGTGTGTTTTCTGTTAACACACCTTCATTTCTTCACTTCTTCTAATTGATTCTTTCCTTATCTAACCGACCCATGCAAGTGATACATCATTTCAACAGAGGGATTTTATTCTTTTTCCTTTGATTTCATTCCTGATGGGGCATGATCACACTAAAATCAATAAAATTCTTTCTCAAAACAACATTAAAATGACTTCGTTATAAAAAAAAACTAATGGCATGACAGTTCCTTGACTAAGTCAGGACTATTGGATTGAAGTCTTCGGTTCTCACAAGTTCCTGGCAGCTTTGCACTGACCTTCATTCGATCAAGTTCAAAGTCGGTATTATCAATTTTTGGACGACAACCAAGTTCAGAATTGGTATCTTTAAGATCTTTGCTTATTGACCTTTTTTCGATCAAGTTCATAGTCAATTATATAAGTTTAGTTCAATCAAGTGCGAGACTGATCTCATCATGCATTTCATTCGATCAAGGGTGAAATTCTCAAACTTTTTGAAGTCAACATCGAAAACTTTCTTTGAATCAATGCTCTGCTCACACATCTATTCAAAGAGGGGCAAATGTAACCACCCTAATTTTGTCTTCTCTGACCATAGACCCTATTTTCCCTAAGTGTAATCATAACCCCAATTATGTCAAGACAATTCTTCAATTTATTGGCATAATTCATTTAAATCAAATTTAATCTCCTAAGTGATTTAATCACTAAATTACTTTAATTGCCTTAGCCAATCTAATAAAATCGATTCAATTCTATCAAAACAAATAAAAAACATGGCTAAAGTAATTAATTAAAAGGAATTAAATAAAATCCTAACTACACCTCATCACTTGCAAAAGGAAAGCCAATCCCCTAGCCTAATTAATTTAATTAACTGGCTATAATCCTAATTAGTTATCAAAAGCAACCAAAAGCTAAAATAATTAATTTCCCCTATTATTGAATGAATATATTATTTATTTAATTCATTTCATTAATATTCCCTTTAACTCCTAATCTAACCTATCCCAACCACCTTAACCTTGGTTTCAAACTAATCCCAACCTCTTCACCCATGCTAAGCCTATTTCAAATCTTAACCCCATCTTCACCTACTTCCTAATGATGTCACATTCCTAATCTTTTGATTAGGAATTCAACTCATTCCAAAAATTCAACTTTCTCAAGCTCCCCTTCCCTCAAAATCCACTTTCTCAAGCTTGGACTTACACCCCTCACCATGCTTCATTAATGCTCTCATAAATGCATCACTAATGCTTACACCCTCACCATGCCTCATAAATTCTATCCCTCATTAAGGTCCTTACACATGCATTTGATGACCTTATCTCTCCTCTCACTCCTAATTTCTTCTATAAATAGAATGAGTTTGAAGCTCAATGGCCCCCTAATTATGGATTGTTGAAAGCATTGTTATGTTGTTCATATTGTTAGAGATATATGTTGCATTATTAGCTTTATTAGTATGCATTGTTATAATCTTCATTTTTAGAGCTTAAAATGCATATTTCTTGAGCATGTAGATTAGTTTCATTTAAATCTTTCATTTCAGGTTGTATATGTCCCTTATAAATGCATAATCCGAGGGCAATTATAGCATTTTTCGCACTCCTCCTAGATAGGAAGTAATAGGTCAATTTTAGTGATTGATATACTTGCTAACCCTTGTTTTTCAATAATACAATGAATTAGTGAAGTGTTGTGTTGTAGCTATAGGAATCACAAAATAACACAAACAGTATGACTACAATAATTAACTCAAAAATTTTCACAAAAGTTAGTATTTTGGTGATTGTTCTATATGAACCGATAGAGTTATCGATTGGTTCACGATGATTAGATGGTCAAGATGGTTAAGTTATTATCATTTTTTTGTAATAAATGTTTGTATTATGTTTTTCTCTGACATGTTAAGTTTTATTGGCGTAGATTTTCATGGGTTAAGTCAAAGTTGTTGGATGACTTGTAGATTAATTTTAATGTTTTAACCGACTTAAAAAAAACTATGTAAAGGAATGCTAAATCAATGATTTAGGGTTATTGATCAAGTTTTTGGTGGTTGCAATCAGAGATAGAGGTAGAGTATTGTGTCAAGAGTTCAGAGACTGAATTGGATCTTATAGGCAAGCAGTGTCATTCCAGATCATTGATTTAAGTTCATTTCTCAAGGATAACTCTAATAGCTTAGCAAGGTTAAACCGTTTAATAGGGTGGAATTTAACATGTCTTTTGTATAAATCCTCTAATAAGGTTCCTTCTAAGAAGAAGTTCTAAGTCCTCTAGCGAGGTAGATCTTAACAGGCCCCTTTCTACTTCTAACAAGGTACTAGTCACTCTTAATCGGGTGAGCTCCTAATATGGTATTGCAAGATCCTAATGGGGAAACTCTTTTACTATAGTGAATAGATTTTGTGGGTTTCATCCCCACCATGGTTTTCTCCCTCTTATAAGGGTTTCCTTGATAAGAAAGTAGTTGTGTTATGTTTTATGCTTTCTGGTTGATTGAGTTACTTTACTTCTATTGCATAGTTACAATTGCTTTTTTGGTCTTATGGAAGTCACTTAAGAGCATAATCAGTTTATTGGTTGAATTAGTACATTTCTTGTTCACACTGATTCACCCCCCTCTCAGTGCTTCTATATATTAACAATTGGTATTAGATCCTAGTGCACTTGAAGAAGCATAAAAACTTGGGTGAGATCCTTAAGGGAAACATGGAATTTTATAGAAGACAACTTGGTGAGGCAAATATAGGAATTTCTCAAACATTTGAGTGAAATTAAAGTTCTTATTGAACGCCTTTCTGAGAAAAGTGGATCTGATTCAAGTTTGAGGTAGAAGTTTCAACCTTGGAAAATGAACATCTAGCTAAGGATAATAAGGACATGCATAAGGTTCTAGAAAAACTAAAACAAGAAAAGAAGGACATGAAAATAGAGTTGGAAAACTTCTCAATAAGAATGGTTGAAGATCTAGAAGCAAGGAAAGTTGTAGCTGAAGATAAGAAAGTTGCAGAGGATGCCTTAAAAGAAAAATATGAGACCCAAGGAGCTAAGGTGGATGAGATTTTCAAATCTGAGCAAGAAGTTGCTACAATGAGTGAACAACATTATGATTCTAATGAAAAAATGTCAATGTCATAAGAGAGGATGAAGATTTGAGAGATAAGAATGGAAATTTGAAAGAAGAGTTGACGAATGCTAATGACCTATTGGACTTGAGCTCAACAAGAGTTCTACTAAAATTATGAACAACTCTCTAGAAAAAGGAGAAATAATGGAAAACAGGGAATATGTTTTTCCAAATTTGAAGTCAGTGAGACATTTGGTACAAATCAGTATGACGTATTTCAATTGCAAAACAATATTGCTAGTTCTTGTTTAGTGAAGAATAATAACACTAGAGGTGAACCAGTGAATAGAGTTGATAGTGATAAAGGCAAGAAGGTTGCAGATGTTGAAGCAATCAAGAAGAAAATGAAGGATACGTGGGTAAAGAAAGGAGAAATGAAGTCTTCTTAAATGACCAAGAACTCCACTACATCGGGTAATGTGGAGATTTCATCATCTGACTAAGTCAAAGCTATTGATTTAGGGGGGGGGGTGGGAATCAAGTAAGACCTATAACCTATCCCCTAAGAATGTGTGTGTGGTAAGATTTATCAGCATATTTAGATGCCTAATGATGTTATGTAAGAATTTGATGAAGCATATTGCACTGCATATGATTCTATGTGATCACATAATGTATTTATTTAATGACATAGTGACTCTTTATGTTTGTAACCATTGTGAATGGTTAAGGTTACTATTTGACCATTTATATTTATTGCTTGGTAATGAGACGTTATAAGAGAAGAAGTGAAGTTCATTTTCACTTCACATTCTACGAGGTAAGAAGTGCATTTGTGAGTGTTCTCAAAGATATTTCAAAGTGTTTTAAATTGGTTGTGAATTGAAGATTTGTTTCTGTGCTTGAAGTGAAGCAATGTTTGAAGAACTCTTCCAACAAACTAAAGTGGTATCTTTCTGTGTTACGGATTTTTTTTTAAAATCATTATTAGCATTATGGACACCCCTGTGTTGGCCAAGATTACTGAGTAGCCGAGACCATTTTTCAAATTACATCCACTCAAGGAAATATAAATTATCTTATTGGTGAATTTTCCTTGATAGCTCATGGCGTGCTTTTAACTGGGCATGTAAGATTGTTCATTCATTGCAAGATTGAAGATCTTGGTTACAATGCTAGCTTCAACACATTTACCAAACTATGTGATGGTGCTAGTTTTAAGGATGAGCATAAGTATTTAATAGATAAGGGTTTCACATATGTTGTTGACCTACCTGATGATTCTGAAAATGATTGGATAAGATATGTACTGAATCAAGTCTGTGATTAGTTCATATGGATGGACAGACCGTACAAGATTACTAAGCTGATTATCCAAGTAGTGACAAGGTTGTGTGCGACCGATGATGTACCTATTCTATGAATGATTCTAGCTTGTGAGGTCACTCACCTAAAAAAATTCTAAACAAGACCATTGTGCTATGACAATCAATGACATCAAAGATATTGAGGTGAAGTTTTCTTGGATGGTGATCAGTTATAAGGTTTAATAGGCGAGCCTATTAAATAGTGTGGTCGGTGGTGCTATTCATGCCGCTTATCAAACGGTAAAGGAAAACACTCAATACGACCTGTGTAAGGTCATGAGAAGCCAGTTCTTTATGAAAATGGATAGAATGAAGAAAGATAAGAAACTTTATCATTCAAGTATGGTTCCCTAATGGTATGTATATTTTTCTACTTCCAGAATCATTTCCCTGGTATTTTTCAGATTCAGTGGTCAACTAATAAGCCTGTAGTTGTACAGATTAAGCAGTGTATAAGGATTTTAGGAAATAACTTCAACAGTACTATGTGGGGTTATTTCAAAGATTTCTAGAAATATATGCATGAGAGAGAACTTATCCCAACTGGTATTGTAGAAATGTATAAAGATGATATATGTTTTATCATGGATACCAATACATGCATGTTGTAGACGGTACAACCAAGAACTTCTTGGGCTTTACCGATGGGTTATGAAGTAGATGGTGATATTGTATCACTTCATGCTGATGAGTTATTATCAAAACTAATTGATGTAAGTACTCCTAGGTTTGGTACCTATGAAGGAAGCTATTTGTAAATACATTCACACTTCAAGGCACCTATGATAGAAAGAAGAGAGAGGAAAAAGGTTGATGATTTAGCCAAATAGAGTTCCATTATAAAATATATGTAGGATAAGATCATGAAGATATTTGGGACTGAACATATAGGAACTTTTGTTGTTGTTGTATAAATTTAAGAGGTAGAGGTTGTATCTTCTACAATCAATAAGGAAATAGGTAGAACTACTAGGAGTTCCTCAGTGCCAAAGGAGAACAAGAAGGAAGTAGTGAAAAAACATGTAACAGAGAAAAGGACTTACAAGAGAAAGAAAGGAATGACTCATGGTTACAAAAAATTGATTCAGACAAAGAGCATGAAGAGTTGGAGGCTAGTGGCAAGAAATCTAAAGTAGTCAGCATGACAACTAAAATGTTAGTTAATCCTATGACTTTCATAATTTTGACTGCAGATAGCATAACAAAGAGTATTAAGGAATATGGTAGTGCTAGTGATACAAATTGATTCTATGAGAATTTTTATGATGCAGACAAGAAAAATATTGAAGATGCTATTGTATTCAATTTGCGTAAGTTTTGTAGAGGACCTAGTGAACTACGTACTCGATGATACTTGGAACACTATATAGGAAGATTGATGCTATATGGAGGCATGCTTTGAAGAAAGATAGAGAAATGATGGAACAAACATTAATCCTCATGAAGAAAAAATTGCCTATTGTATATGTAAAACTTATAATTGAGGCAGTACGATATGGATTCAAGACAAGAAGTATAGTATGTAGAATATTAATTGGTCACACTCAAGAAGTTCATGATGAGACAATTGGAATCAATAAGAGAAAAATGAAAGAACATGAATGAGTAAAAACTACTCAAGAGGAGGTGTCAATAGAAGAACTTGTTTCAACTAACAACTAATTGAATACATTATAGTTAATTTACCTTTTGATACACCACAACAATATCCTAATGTTGTAATTGCAGATGTGCAAGGTAAAGATGAAGGACAAAAGGATAAAGCTACAAAGGTGGTGATACCTATTTTAACTACTATAGTTGGATAGACTAGTGATACTGAAAGGAAATGTAAGGTTGATGTAGCAACACATTCAGTGAAAAGGAAATTGAATCTTCGTGAGAGTTCTAATTCCAAGAAGAAGAGTAAGACTGTTGATGATCTTGAGGAAGATACTGGAGATGATTTTAAGGAAGAGAATATTTAGGTCATTCAAGGACTTATTGATGTTACTAAGATGAGTCCCAGTGAACTAATTAGAATATCAAACATACTTAAGTTGAAAGCAAAAAGGGACCAACTAAGAAATGAAAAGAGACAAACTCAAGTACTAGAGACAACTTGAGATATTGTATCAAATCTTGTACCTGAAGTTGCGTATAATCCAATTGCTCCTAAAATTGAACAAATGGATACTTTGCTTAGTGCTATTACTAAACATGTCTCAAATTTGGAGGAAACAACTATGAACAAAGCTAAGTTTGATTATGAGAAGAAGAGTACCTAGAAGTTGATGGAAACTATTGCAATAGACAAAGGACAACTTACAGCTCAAGTAAATCATGTAAAGGAAACTTTGAAGGAAGTTTCTCAATTGTTATCCAAAGTTTCTTATTTTTCATGGTTTACCCAAGATTTGGAGTTGAAGAGAAATGAAGCTCAGCAAGAGCTTAAATCTTTACTTGCTAGTTTTGATCCTATTGCATATTGGTCTAGCACTTACGGATCCCAAGTTAAGGTTTTTAATTACAAGATGAAAACATTGCAAGGAGAACAAGACAAGAGGATCATCATATTACCAGAATTGCAAACCCATTTGATTCCCACAATTGATGTTATGCAATAGAATGTTACAGATGCAGAGGTAACACTTGGGTTACTTGATATGAGTACTTTTGAAGCCATGGAGGTGTTAGCTTCTATTCTACATGGACAAATTCAAGCTATAGTACACTTGCATAAATCAAGGGAGAGTTCCTTGGATACAACCAAATAAAATTTTAGAGAAGTTTTTAAGAGGTTGCGATCAATAAGTTATTTTTATTCTTGCAGTTCAGTTTTGTACCTTTTTCATTGCTGTCAAAGGGGGAGTGATCGGTATGGTGAAAATACAGCTAAAAGAGTGATTGATATACAGTGGAGAGTAATGTATTTCAGATTTTTATATAGCTCTGTATATGTTTTTTGGTGACTAGTGAGAAGAATTTTCACTATGTTTTTCCATCAATGCCAAAAGGGGAGATTGTTGGCATTATGATGGATTTTGGAGGTAAAATGACGAGTTTGAGTTTTTCATTGATAGAAGCTTATTACCTCTATTAGTTTTGGTGAATAGATTGTTGTTATTGATCAACGAGATTAATAGATAAAGCAAATATGTTAAGTGTTTTGACCGGTGAACAGGAAGATAGTAACAAAATGTGTCTTGTGTAGTGATCGAGTTTGGTAGAACATTGGGAGGTGTGATCATTACTAAAGCCTTAGTTTGGTCAGAGAAGTTTGGATGTACGACCATGATAGTTAACCCAACATTTTGTAAAAGTTACTATTTTGGTGATTGTTCTATATGAACTGTTGAGTTATTGATTCGCTCCTGACGATCAGATTGTCAAGGTAGTTAAGTTATTGTCGATTTTTGCAATAAACGTTTGTATTGCATTTTGGACTGATATTTTAAGTTTTATTGGCACAGATTTTCATGAGTTAAGTCAAATTTGTGGGATGACTTGTCAAATTTTTTTAATGGTTTAACCGACTTAAGAACAACTATGTTAAAGAATGGTAAATCAATGATTTAAGGTTGTTGATCATTTTTTTGGTGGCTGTGATCAAAGATAGAGGTAGAGTATTATTTCAAGAGTTCAAAGACTGAATTGGATCTTATAGGCAAACAATGCCATTCTAGATCAGTGATTTGAGTTCATTACTCAAGGCTAACTCTAATAGGTTAGCAGGGTTAAATCCCTTAACATGGTGGAATTAAACATGTCTTTTGTATAAATCAGTGTAACACGGGGACGCGTCCTCCCCCTCAAATCCCCAACGCACCTGGGATGGGGGGACATCGTTCCCGCATTTCCAACGGCGCCACCCATCGGCCACCATTTCATTGGGGACGCGGGGACGTCCCCACATCCCCCTTTGGGGAAGGTGGATGCAAAAGAGTCCCCTATGGAGAACGGGGACGCCAAAATGTCCATTGACCCCAAAAGGGGACGCATGGGCCTCCCCCGTCAAAGAACAAAAAATAAAGTAATTTAAAAAAAAAATAGAACATTATAATATTGTTTAGTGTGTCATAGAACTCTTCCATTTGTTGATTCTACTATTTATAAATTATAATTATAATTCTATTGTTCAAACTTCAATGTTCTATGTTATTAACTTATTGTTCCATGTTCAATGTTCAAACTTCAATGCAATGTAGTATTTAGTTTTACTAATAGTAATT
>MU223748.1:3434911-3450314 GCA_018584345.1 Thuja plicata
CTTAGTGGAATAACCAAGAAAGATTCCTTCATCACTTCTAGCATCAAACTTACCTATCTCATCATCTCTCTTGATATAAAATTTACTTCCAAATATTCTAAAATATTTCATAGTAGGTGTATGATCAAACCATAATTCATAAGGAGTTTTACTTGTACCTTCTTTGTTCTGAATTCTGTTCAATGTGTACACAGCAATGCCAGCTGCTTCTCTCCAGTGAATATGTGACACATTTCCTTCCAGCAATATAGTCCTTGCAGCATCTAATATGGTTCTATTTCTTCGCTCTGCTATCCCATTATGTTCTAGAGTTATAGGGGCTGAAATCTGTCTGTGTATTCCATTTTCTTCATAGTATGTATTAAATAGCTCTGATGTAAACTCGCCTCCTCTATCTGATCTCAAACACTTCATCTTTAAACTAGATTCATTCTCAACTTTTGCCTTGAATAACTTGAACTTGTCAAATGCTTCAGATTTCTCTCTCAAATATGTAACCCACATCATTCTAGAAAAGTCATCAACAAAAAGTACAAAATACCTTTCACCATAGTATGATCTTGATCTTGTAGGACCACACAGATATGTATGCACCAGATCCAACTTCCCTTTTACTGAATAACCTTTTCTCTTGAAAGTGCTTCTAGTCTATTTCCCCATAACATGTTCTCTACACATAGTTTTAGATGGATTTACAATTATAGGTAGATCTCTTGCTGATTTTGTCATGCTTGCCTTCACAATGTTATCAAAATTA
This sequence comes from Thuja plicata, assembly GCA_018584345.1. NCBI lineage: Eukaryota > Viridiplantae > Streptophyta > Pinopsida > Cupressales > Cupressaceae > Thuja > Thuja plicata. The sequence continues at coordinate 3,435,669 of MU223748.1, forward strand.
ACATGACAAAATATTTTGTACCATAACAAACAGTCATCAAACTTCGCAATAAAGAAAGAAGCTTCATATGTGTTTAGTTCAAATACATTACCTATGGATTTAGTACCAGACGCTATCAAGTCTCCTATTTTACTCTTGATGGAACATTTCCCATTAATGAAATTCAATTGATAACCCTTGTCCACTAGTTGTCCAACACTCAACAAATTATGCTTAAGACCATCAACAAGTAATACATTGTCATTGTTAGTCTTGTCCACTAGTACCACATCTAACAACACCACCATCATGACTTTTCAAACTCACAATTTTTTTTTTTTATCTCCAGTCATATGGTGTGAGCAACCATTATCTATAGCCCATTCAATTTTCTTTTCAACTCGGGATACCAAGGCTTTTTCTTCATGTATAGGTTCATCATCCTTAATAGAAATAAATCCAATTTCATCATAGTCATCAGATATACCCTCACTAGCATAATAACATTCCTTTCCCTTTGAGTACTTAGACTTGAAAAACTTAGGTTTGTGCTTTGGGATTCTTGTACGACATATAGATACAAAATGACCAATCTTGTTACATGGAAAACATTTCAAAGGTAATTTGCCTTCAAATTTACCCTTACCTCTCTTTTCTCTTCTAGAAATCAGTGCCACAAATTCATCTATATTCCTTTCTTCTTCCTGTATTTGTTCCCATTCATCAGCATAGGCTCCAAGTTCTTCTCTTAAATCACTACTACTTGTGCTTGCATTTCCAGGTAGCATCCTTTTTTTTTTGTGCATGGTTTCCTTGAATTTTGAATCAAGTTTAGGTAATGTGTCTCACAATTCTACGGCCTCAAATGTAGTTAGCTTTCCAATAAACATCTCTCCGGTGATATTCGGTGTCAAAGGTATGATCTCCTCTATAGCCTGAACTTTATTTCTATATGTAGGTTCGAGAGATCTGAGTATCTTCACAATCACTTCTTCCTCACTATAAGCTCCTCCAGAGTTCCAAATACAAGTAACTACCTCAATAATTCTCTGTGCATATGCCCTAATATTCTCATCTTTTCTCATCTTTAGTGATTCCATCTTCATTTTCTAGTTTCGTAACTTTTCTTGCTTTGTAAACTTATCTCCAACACATAATGCTTCCTGTCTTGTCCAGATTTCATGTGCCAAATCCAAGTCCTTTACTTCAGTAAATTCTCCTTCTTATAGTGATCTGATCAAATATTCCCTTGCAACCATATTACACGAAAATAGATTCTTTTCATCTTCCGTGGCTTTCTTTAATTCATCCTCAGTCACTACCTTTTCTTTCTTCTTTTTTATCATCCAGTAATCAATTCCCAGACATAGCAAATGTGTTCTCATCTTGTTCTGCCAAATGTCAAAGTCTTCAGTATCCAACTTTGGACTATCCTTCTTATAGTAAGTCATCTTTAGGATCACCTCAAGCTATTAAACTTTCTCTCTAAGGAACAGTAGCTCTGATACTAATTGTGAGTAATAACAGTCTACAAGACAACTGAGAGGGGGGGGTGACTTTGTTGTACTATAGATTATTAAAATTTATACTTTATAAAAAATATCAGCAAAAGTAAATGATAACACAGTAAATGCCAACACCAAAAAACAATATTTTTTGTTGAGGAAACCCTATTAAAGGTGGAACCCCAGTGATAATTAACACCCACAAATAATTTAATGAGAGTATATTATCCCTGTTAAAAGATATTAGCCCTGTTAGGAGCTTGTTACAACATTATAGTACACAATCCATGTTAGGAGTCAAAGAAAATAGTAGGCTCACTACCAAGGCACACTTCCAAAAGAAGGTTGAAGCCACCCTCAAGGATTTATAATCTGAATCAAGTGTGTAAAGTAAATACACAATCCAATGAACTGTTTGATAGAAACTCTCTTTGCTTGGTTATTTCCAACGAAGTATAACAATTATCAACTCTTCTCTATATCCAGCAATCAACAAGATTCGAAGCTTCCAGACATTTCTACCCTTTTAATCTCTGCCACACTTCTTTTCCACAAGAAAAGACCATTCATATATACCCTCTTACAATAATTCATTAGGTCAACCATTTAAGCTTTCCTAATATATAATTAACTAGGTCGGCCAATTAAGGCTTTCCATCATACAAATAATTTTATACCACTTGCTAAGATACAGATGGTACCTATAAGAAGTAAACACCAATTACAATCCATCACATATACTTCAAGATCCGCAATCCATACTCATAATTAATTTCACATGCTAGATGTCTGAGGTCGGCTAGCAAAAAGGTCTCCTTCAAAATACACGCCATAGCTGATTTCACCAGTAGCCAAACAATAATTGAACTCAACCTATTATTCCAACATATGTTGGTTGTCCATCAGTAAGATGGCATCATCTGAAATATCTTTGCTAGAAAGATATACCCGAAACACAAAGACCTTCTCTGTCCAGAATCATAGTTACAGTTTAGAAAACTAGTCTTCACCAAATCAACTATAATATCCACAATATGAAACATAAAGCCAAGAAACCCTAGGAATAAGGTCATCACACATCCTTCTACTAAAATCCAACTTCTATCATTCTGAATCATTCATACAGTGTTCGTATACTCCTTCAAGTAAAGTAGCCTGTCTGTCTTCTCCGTAGAAATATATGTTGACATCAGTGACAAAACATGAATATCAATAGTGTGATCACTAACCAAAACTGATATCATCCAATACTAGAGCCTTGGTAGCACATCAGGAGATGTGATCATTACTAGAGCCTTAGTTTTATCAGAGAATTTTGGATGTACGACCCCAATAATTAACTCAAAATTTTGCACGAAAGTTAGTATTTTGGTGATTGTTCTATATGAACTGGTAGAGTTATCGATTAGTTCCTGATGATTATATGGTCAAGATGGTTAATTTAATATTGGTGTTTTGTAATAAATGTTTGTATTATGTTTTAGTTTGACATGTTGAGTTTTATTGGCATAGATTTTCATGAGTTAAGTCAAAGTTGTTAGACGGCTTGTAGATTACTTTTAATGTTTTAACCGACTTAAAAAAACAATATAAAGGAATGCTAAATCAATTATTTAGGGTTGTTGATCATGTTTTTGGTGGTTGCAAGCAGAGATAGAGGCAGAGTATTATGTCAACAGTTTAAAGACTAAATTGGATCTTATAGGCAAGTAGTGTCATTCCAGATCATTGATTTGAGTTCATTTCTCAAGGATAACTCTAATAGGTTAGAAAGGTTAAACCCCTTAATAGGGTGGAATTTAACATATATTTTGTATAAATCCTCTAAAAAGGTTCCTTCTAAGAAGGAGTTCTAATTCCTCTAGCGAGGTAGATCTTAACAGGTCCCTTTCTACTTCTCACAAGGTACTAGTCACTCTTAATTGGGTGAGCTCCTAACATGGTATTGCAAGATCCTAAGAAGGGAACTCTTTTACTATAGTGAATAGATTTTGTGGGTTTCATCACCATCATGGTTTTCTCCCTCTTATAAGGGTTTCAATGATAAAAAGTAGTGGTGTTATGGTTTATGCTTTGTGGTTGATTGAGTTACTTTACTTCTATTGCATAGTTACAATTGTTTGGTTGGTCTTGTGGAAGTCACTTAAAAGCATAATCAGTTTATTGGTTCAATTAGTACATTTCTTGTTTACACTGACTCACCCCCCTCTTAGTGCTTCTATATATTAATAATTGGTATTAGATCCTAATGCACTTGAAGAAGCATACCAACTTGGGTGAGATCCTTAAGGGAGACATGGAGTTTTATAGAAGACAACTTGGTGAGCATGAGGAAATGATTGAAAAAATTAAAGACCAGTTGAAGATCTATAGGGATAAAAGATAGGAGTTTCTCAAACATTTGAGGGAAATTAAAATTCTTATTGAACTCCTTTATGAGAAAAGTGGATCTAATTCAATTTTGAGGTAGAAGTTGCAACCTTGTAAAATGAACATCTAGCTAAGGATAATAAGGACATGCATAATGTTCTAGAAAAACTTAAACAAGAAAAGAAGAACATGCAAATGGATTTGGAAAACTTCTCAATAAGAATGATTGAAGATCTAGAAGCAAGGAAAATTGTAGATGAAGCTAAGAAAGTTGCAGGGGATTACTTAAACGACAAAGATGAAACCCAAGGAGCTAAGGTGGATCAGATTTTCAAATATGATGTATTTTAATTGCAAGAACAATATTACTAGTTCTTGCTGAGTGAAGAATAATAACACTAGAGGTGAACAAGTGAATACACCTGATAATGATAAATGCAAGAAGGTTGCATATGTTGAAGCAATCATGAAGAAAATCAAGGATACATGGCTAAAGAAAGGAGAAATGAAGTGTTCTTAAATGACCGAGAACTCCACTACATCATGTAATGTGAGGACTTCATCATCTGACTAAGTCAAAGCTATTGACTTAGGGTGAGAAAATCAGGTAAGACCTATAACCTATCCCCTAAGAATGTGTGTGTGGTAAGATTTATCAACATATTTACATGACTAATGATGTTATGTAAGAATTTTATTAAGCATATTGCACTGGATATGATTCTATGTGATCACATAATGTTTTTATTTAATGACATAGTGAATCTTTATGTTTGTAACCATTGTGAATGGCTAAGGTTACTATTTGACCATTTATATTTATTGCTTGGTAAAAAGACGTTATAAGAGAAGAAGTGAAGTTCATTTTTCACTTTACATTCTATGAGGTAAGAAGTGCATTTGTGAGTGTTCTCCAAGATATTTCAAACTGTTTTAAATTGGTTGTGAATTGAAGATTTTGTTTCTGTGCTTGAAGTGAAGCAATGTTTGAAGAACTCTACCAACAAACTAAAGCAGTATCTTTCTGTGTTGTGGATTTTTTCTTTAAATAATTATTATAATTATGGACACCCTTGTGTTGGCTAAGATTACTAAGGAGCCGGGGCCATTTTTCAAATTGCATCCACTCGAGGAAACAAATTATGATCTTATTGGTGACTTGTCCTAGATACCTCATGGAGTGCTTTTAACTGAGGATGTAAGATTGTTCATTCATTGAAAGATTGAAGATCTTGGTTACAATGCTAGCTTCAACTCATCTACCAAAGTGTGTGATGGTGCTAGTTTGAAGGATGAGCATAAGCATCTAAAAGATAAGGGTTTCACATATGTTGCTGACCTTCCTGATGATTCTGAAAATGAATGGATAAGATATGTACTAAATTGAGTCCATGATTAGTTCATATGGATGGACAGACCACACAATATTACTAAGGAGATTATCCAAATAGTGACAAGGTTGTGTGCGACCGATGATGTACCTATTCTAAGAATGATTCCAGCTTGTGAGGTCACTAGCCTAACAAAGTCTAAACAAGACTAGTGTGCTATGATAATCAATGAAATCAAAGATATTGAGGTGAATGTTTCTTGGATGGTGATCGGTTATAAGGTTTATTAGGTGATCCTATTGAATAGTGTGCTTGGTGGTGGTATTCATGTGCTACTTATCAAATGGTAAAGGAAAATGCTCAATATGACTTTTGTAAGGTCATGAGAAGCCAGTTCTTTGTGAACATGTTTAGAATGAAGAAAGATAAGAAAATTAATCATTCAAGTATGGTTCCCTAATAATATATATATTTTTCTACTTCCAGAATCATTTCCCTGGTATTGGTCAGATTTAGTGGTCAACAAATAAACCTGCAATAGTACAGATTAAGCAATGCATAAGGGTGTTAGGAAATAACTTCAACACTACTATGTGGGGTTATTTTATAGATTTCTATAAATTCATGCATGAGAGAGAACGTATCCCAACCGGTATTGTAGAAAAGTATAAAGATGATATATGTTTTATCATGGATACTGATACATGCACCTACAACTAAGGAATTCTTGGGATTTACCGATGGGTTATGAAGTAGATGGTGATATTGTATCACTTCATTCTGATGAGTTGTTATCAAAACTAATTGATGTTAGTACTCCAAGGTTTGGAAGCTATGAAGAAACCTATTTGTAAATTCATTCACTTTTGAAGGCACCTGTGATAGATTTAAGAGAGACAAAAAAGGTTGGTGATTTAGCCAAATAGACTTGCATTACAAAAGATATGATGGATAAGATCATGAAGATGTTTGACTCTAAACATACATGAGCTTTTGTTGTTGCTGTAGAAATTGAAGAGGTAGAGGTTGCATCTTCTACATTCAGTAAGGAAATAGGTAGAACTACTAGGAGTTCCTCAGTGCTAAAGGAGAATAAGAAGGAAGCAGTGAAAAACCATGTGACAGAGTGAAAGACTTACAAAAGAAAGAAATGAATGACTCATGGTTACAAAGAGTCAAAGGACAAAAGAAAAAATCAAGCTATTGTTGAAGGAGAAGAAGAATAAGAACCTAAAACTGATTCAAACAAAGAGCATGAAGATTCAAGAAGGCTAGTCGTAAGAAATCTACAGTAGTTAGCATGACAACTAAAACGTTAGTTAATTCTAAGACTTTTAGAATTTTGACTGCAAATAACATAGGAGAGAGTATTAAGGAACACGGTAGTGTTAGTGATGCAAACTGATTCTATGATAATTTTGATGATGCAGACAAGTAAAATATTGAAGATGCTATTGTATTCAATTTGGATAAGTTTTGTAGAGGACCTAGTGAACTACATACTCGATGATACCTGCAACACTATTTAAGAAGATTGATTCTAGATGGAGGCATCCTTTGAAGAAAGATAGAGAAATGTTGGAACAAGCATTAATACTCATGAAGCAAGAATTGCCTACTGAAGATGTAAAACTTATAATTGAGGCAATATGATATGGATTCAAGACAAGAAGTATAGTATGTAGAATATTAATTGGTGAGACTCAAGAAGTTCATGATGAGACAGTTGTAATCAAGAAGAAAAAAATGAAAGAGCATGAACAAGTAAAATCTACTCAAGAGGAGGTGTCACTAGAAGAACTTGTCTCAACTAACAACTAATTGAAGACATTATAGGTAATTTACCTTCTGATACACCACAACAAGAGCCTAATGTTGAAATTGCAGATGTGCAAGGTAAAGATGAAGGAAAAAGGGATAAAGATACAAAGGTGGTGATACATGTTTCAACTACCAAAGTTGGACAAACTAGTGATACTGAAAAGAAATGTGAGGTTGATGTAGAAATACATTCAGTGAAAAGGAAATTGAATCTTGTTGAGAGATCTAGTTCCAAGAAGAAGAGTAAGACTATTGATGATCTTAAGGAAGATACTGAAGATGATATTAAGGAAGAGAATATTCAGGTCATTCAAGGACCTATTGATGTTACTAAGGGGAGTCCTAGTGAACTAATTAGAATATCAGACATACTTAAGTTGAAAGAAAAAAGGGACCAACTAAGAAATGAAAAAAGACAAGCTCAAGTACTAGAGACAACTTGAGATATTATGTCAAATCTTGTACCTGAAGTTGCGTATGATCCAATTTCTCCTAAAATTGAACAAATGGATACTTTTGTGAGTGTTATTAAAAAACAAGTCTCAAGTTTGGAGGAAACAACTATGAACAGAGCTAAGTTTGATTATGAGAAGAAGAGTACCTATAAGTTTATGGAAACTATTGCATCAAACAAAGGAAAAAATACAGTTCAAGTAAATCATGTAAAGGAGAATTTGAAGGAAGTTTGTCAATTGTTAGCCAAAGTTTCAGATTTTCATGGTTTACCAAAGATTTGGAGCTGAAGAGAAATGAAGCTTAGCAGGAGCTTAAATCTTTACTTGCTAGTTTTGATCCTGTTGTACATTCGTCTAGCCCTTATGGATCCCAAGTTAAGGTTGTTAATTAAAAGATGATAATATTTCAAGGAGAACAAGACAAGAGGATCACCACATTACTATCTAATTGGAAACCCATTTGATTCCCATAATTGATGTTATGCAATAGAATGTTATAGATGTAGAGGTAACACTTGGGTTACTTGATATGAGTACTCTTGAAGCCATGGAGGTGTTAGATTCTATTATACATGGACAAATTCAAGCTATAGTACAGTTGCAAAAATCAAGGGAGAGTTCCTTGGATACAGCCAAAAAAAATTTAGAGTTGTTTATAAGAGGTTGTGATCAATAAGTTATTTTTATTGCTGCGGTTCAGTTTTGTACCTTTTTCATTGTTGTCAAAGGAGGAGTGATTAGTATGGTGAAAATAAAGCTAAAAGAGTGATTGGTATACAATGTAGAGTAATGTATTGCAGAAGGTTATTGTAAAGTTGTAAAGTTGAAAGTGGTATGGAGATTGTTTATTAATTGTTGTTTGATTTGCTTAGAGTATGTTGATTTCCTTAACCCTACTTTACATTTAATTGAATTTGATTGATTGTATATTGCAATTGTGATTAGGGAGTAGATAAGATGCTCCTCTTCTATTCCCAAATGTACAAATGGAAGATCCAAGTTGATCAACCCAAAAGAAGGGTTAATGCAAAAATGAATCAACTATTTGGAAGAGAGAATAAGAAGGATCTTAAATTCTATTAATTATTAAGTAAATATGGTTTATTATAGTAATTGAAAGGGATAGGAGGAACAACCAACCTTAAAATAATGTATATATGAAGAATGTTGTTTTCTGAGGTTTATAGAGTGTTTTTGGAAAAACTGAAGTATGATCCGAAACCGGAACGTAGAGATGAACAAAACCCAAAAATCTTTTTTTGTTTCAATGTTGTCTTATGAAAAAGGTCGACCTTGACCCAAAAATTTCAACCCTGACCCAATAATGTCGACCTTGATCTGCACAGGTCTGACAGAAGGCCGAAAAGGGTATCCAAATCTGATTTCAAATCTACAGTCCTGAACTTGTACTTGCAACAAAAAAGAGGATTGTTTGTTGGGGGGGAGGGGTTCGCCTTGGTCAAACCCCAATTTTGGAATTAACCTCAAATATATGTAATTGAAATTGCATAAAGATAAACAAAGTAAATGCATGAATTCACCTTGTTTGTAAAAGTCCTTGTAAACATAGCAGTTATCCAAGGTAAACCAAATTTGATTTGAAATTGATTAGAAGTAGGAATAATGATGAAGGTAGTATCTAAAACTTTACCACAAAGTTTGATAGGCAAGTTAATAGAACCAAGTGTAGGATAAAGAAAGCCATTACAAGCTTGGATCCATGCATCAGATGAATCATAAAAATCATGTTGTAAGCCTTTCAGAAAAAGATTTTCCTCAAAAATGACATTTATTAAAGATGTGGGATCAACCAGACAACCACGAGTAGGTATCTTAGCAATCCTAGCATAGATATAAAGGGGACCATTGGGAGCCTTAATCATTTCAGAATCATCGAAGGTAATTAAAAGTTTCATAGGTTGCTTATCCTTAGGTTGTTTTTGAGTTTTAGGTGGAATTGGAAGTTGAAGTGGAGGTGAAGGATCTTGAACTGTAAGTTGAGATGGCACAAAACTCTCCACATGATTAACAATGTGATTAAGATCATCCATCTTTGAATCATAAACAATGTCTACAGAAGATGGTTGAACTATAGTATTAGTATTATGTATAGGTAAAGGATTCGTATAGATTTGATGGTTTTGATGAGGAGGAGAAACAAATTTATTCCCATTACCATCAAAATGATCAACAGATAAAGCCTTAGAATCAATTAAGTCTTGAATCTTATGCTTTAGGGAGTAACATTTTTCAGTATCATGGCCATTTTGGCAACGGTATTGACAGAAAGCTTTAGAATCAAAGGATTTTGAAGCTATCATGGTGGGAAGAAGAGGTCGAATAGGACGCAAGGTAATCATACTAGAACTTAACAACCTATTCATTATAGAATGTAAAGTTTCAGATAGAGGAGTAAACGTACGATTCATACGGAAAGCAGTGGATGCAGAAGCACTATTGGATGTAGCCGCAACTTGATCAGCAACCGCATTCATCTGTTTATTAATCTTGCCATATTTTTTAGGTTTCTAAAACTTATTAGGATTAGGAGCATTGTCACTCTTATCAACTGAAATAGGATCCATTGGAGTGTTGCTCTCAAACTGACTCACTTGTAATTGATAATGGTGAAGTGCTGCACACAATTGTTGAAAGGAGGTCAATTCAGTAAGCAGAATCTTATCTCTAATATCATTTTGTAAATTTGAAATAAATATATGTTGAATATCCATATCAGGAACTAGAAAAGAAATCTGAGCATACAAATGCTTAAATCTACAAATAAAATCAGTCAATTTTTCCTTAATGTTTTGTTTACAATGCATTAAATTAGATAAGGACTTGTTGGATGAAGGAATTAGCAAGTTTGGGAAAAGAATCAATGGAATAAGGAGGTAAGGAACAATACCATTGTAATGCCTTATCTCGAAAGGTTCTAGCAAAAAAATTAGCTAAAATCCTATGGTCATGAGCATAATCACTACAAAGGATTTGAAATGTTTTAACATGAGTAACAGGATCACCTTTACCATTATAATTCTCAAGACGAGGCATATCAGCTTATTGAGGGACAATAGCATGAATGATATCTAGGGATAAAGGACTACCCATGTCGCATGTAGGAATGGTAAATTTTGATTGAGTTAAAGATGCAAGTTGTTGTTGTAAAGATGACACAGTTTGAGCCAAACTAATAATTGTAGAATCATTAGAGGAAATAGGTGGCATAGAAATATTAGGAACACTAGGAAAAGTGTAAGAAGCAACAAAAATAGAAGACACAACCGGTGGAACATTAGGAACCACAGTTGGAATAGGATTATTATAAGTAAAAGGCACACTATGATATGAAGGTTGTGAGGTAGGTAAAGATACCGGTGGAACACTCACAGGCATAGGTGCGCTTGGGAGAGAAGTTGCTATCAAAGGAGGAGTGTAAGTAGGAATAATAGGTAGAGGAACAAAAGAAGGTCCTACAATAGTGACAATATGTGTGGATCCTAACTCTTGAGCCTCTTGAGCTAAAGGTTTAACATTCAAATTGACAAGATGAGTAATACTACGCAAGAAATTAATACCTTGATCATTATCACGGAGGAATTTCTTAAGAGCCTCTATAGCTTGGATAGAATCTTGATTATGGTTTTCTTGGATAAGCCAATTTCCCATTTTATCAAGTTCAGTTGAAAGGTTTTGCACTTGTTTAGGGGGAACTCTTAAAGCGTCATCTTCATCATGAGATGAGTGAGAAGAGTTATGCTCCATAGAAGGATTGGAATCATGAGTTATCAAATTATCATTAGGAATCCTAAGGAAAGGAGAGGAACACTCGGGATCAAAGGAACCCATAAGTCTACAGCTTCTTCTAACCGGGATAATATAAGTAGGACTAGAGGTAGTAAAGCTCATACACCAATACAATGCAAATGAACTAACACAAAATTTAGATCTATTGAACTTAAATTTAATTTGAAAGAACATGCAAGATCTAACATAAACAATATAAATATAACACCAAAAATAAAGAGTTGTCTATCGCGGGTTCACCAAAATGTAAATTTGTAAAGTTGAAAGGGGTAAGGAGATTGTTTATTAATTGTTGTTTGATTTGCTTAAAGTATGTTGATTTCCTTAACCCTACTTTACATTTAATTGAATTTGATTGATTGTATATTGCAATTGTGATTAGGGAGAAGATAAGATGCTCCTCTTTTATTCCCAAATGCACAAATGGAAGATCCAAGTTGATCAACCCAAAAGAAGGGCTAATGCACAAATGAATCAACTATTTGGAAGAGAGAATAAGAAGGATCCTAAATTTTGTTAATTATTTAGTAAATATGGGTTATTACAGTAATTGAAAAGGATAGGAGGAAGAACAAACCTTAAAATAATGCAGATCTGAAGAATGTTGTTTCCTGAGGTCTGTAGACTATTTTTGGAAAAACTAAAGTATGATCTGGAACCGGAACGTAGAGACGAAAAAAACCCAAAAATATTTTTCCATTCCAATGTCGTCTTATGAAAAAGGTTGACCTTGAACCACAAATGTCAACCCTAACCCAATAATTTCGACCTTGACCTGCACAGGTCTGACAGAGAATCTGTTCACGAAGTCCGATAGAAGGCCAAAAAGGGTATCCAAATCTGAGTCCAAATCTACAGTCCCAAACCTATACCTGGAAGAAAAAGAGGATTGTTTTTTTGGGGGAGGGATTTGCCTTGGTCAAACCCTAGTTTTGGAATTAACCTTAAATATATGTAATTGAAATTGCATAAAGACAAACAAAGTAAATGCACAAATTCACCCTGTTTGTAGAAGTCCTTGTGGAGGATTCGAATCCTTGAGTCCACAAGTATGTATGTACCAAATATGTAGAATATAGAATGGTAGGATGTATTCAATATCTTGCTTGTAGATCTCCAACACCAAGTCTTGAATGGGTTCTTGAATTTGGAAGAGGCTTGGAAGTAGGTGGATGGAGAGATCACTAAAAGGGCACCATGTAGCTTGAATCCTTCAATGGCCTCCAATGGATCTCCTTCATGAAAATGGATGCTTGAATGGATGGATGATTTCTTTAAATATTGCTCCTTAGCTTTCTTGACTTGCACTTGATGATAGTTTGAGAATGCTTGATCATGATTAGAAGACTTAGTTTCTCAATCTTGCTTAGAGAAAATGAGAGGAGAAAGCTTCCTTTTATTTGAAACTAGGGCACAATCTTCTAAGGAGGCCAAGATAGGATAATTAAATTCCCATTAGAGCCTTTACCCCTAGGAGAGGACCTATATTAAATATAATTTAGGAATCGACACTTTGGAACCCGAAACAGCCAACCCAGAAGTGGGAAATAACTTTTGCAAAGACCGACATCCAGAAGCGACAAGACCCTGAAATTTGAACCCTAGGTCAAGGTCGTGGTTGACAGTGACCTAGGTTAGGGTTGAGGTCGACCTTGACCTAGGTCAAGGTTGAGGTTGACATAGACCAAAAAGGTCAACCCTCATCTTGAAGTCCAGAATCTCAGATCTGCGGTCCAGAATATAGAAATCAGGCTAGAAAGAAGTGGAAAGAGGAGCACAATAGGGGGAAAGCCAGGTCTAACTCAGGAACCCATTATAGATGCTTGATATGACCCCAAACCACTTACTTGAAAGGTTAAAAAAGTCTATAATGAAAGTGCTTCCATTTTCCGACTATATAGTTATATAGCTCTGTATATGTTTTTTGGTGACTAGTGAGAAGAATTTTCACTATGTTTTTCCATCAATGGAAAAAGGAGAGATTGTTGGGGAGGAAGAGAGTAGCATATAACATTTATTTTTTTAGTGTTTTTTATACAACATGAGACATTTACTTAGATTTATAAATCCCACAAAAAGCATGCACATTTAATACATTGAGCCCATTCATTATATCTTGTTTTATTTCATTGCATATTATTCTTGTTATTGATTTGACTTAAAGTATGTTGTACAAGACTCTTTGCTCTTCACCTTTTCTATTCATGGCCAGATGGTTACTTCAGTTAAACATTAATAGCCTCTTTGTATAGTTTTTTCTAGACCTTAATTCTTTATATGTTGGGGTCCTATGGAAGGGGGTTTCGTAAAAAATAGAGCCATAACTTCTTTATATTTTTAAGGAATATTTTAAAGGTGGTGGTCCAATGAACTTTGTAAGCTAGTTTAGCTTATAAAGTTTAAACACCAATATTTAAGGGAGCATACCATTGTCTTCCATACTTTGTGCATAAATAAATAATTAAAAATATTATTTTCCCTTCAAATATTTATTTTAGGAAAATAATGAAATTAAATGTTCCACAAGTGACAAAAAGAATCCCTAAGCTAGTTGGGCAATTTCTAGCCCTACCCCTTTTTCACCTTCTTTCTAAAAAATAGTAGCTCCTATTTTGAAGGAGATTATTCCAAATAATCCCTTAGCCAAAAATAATTTTTTTCATGGGACCACCCTCTTCCTTAAAAATAGACCTTAGGCCCCCTCATGGGACCCCTACCTTAGTCTAGATTGCCTAAGAAGTTGATATCATTTTAACCACGTCTCCTACAATTGTATTAAACATAATTCAAATAAAGAAAATAAATGCATGTAAATCCACGCACCCACCATTAAAAAGGGTTGCTACCAAACATTTAAACATCTGTTTAAAAGTAGATACTTTCCCAGTTGATGTAGATTGATTCTAGGGAGCTTGGAATACATTTTAGAGAGTTTGGAACCGCTTTATGATTTCAAAGGATTTTTTTTATCAATCACGTGTAGTAACTTGTGTGTGTACGAAGGAGTACATGGAAATTGATTGTTTTTTTGTTTTTTTTACCTAATTAGGATGTTTGTTAAAAGTAAAGGGCATTCACTTTCAATTAGAGAAAAGTACACATCGAGAAACATTTATCCTACCTTGTGGCTCTCCCCTAAAGGTTTTTCAAATGAGGTTTCAAGCAACGTGGGTTTAACCTTGGAAGAAACTTTATGGTTAAGCATGCTTGAGCTGGATTATTATTGGGATTGGTGACCTCCTAGGAAGTCAAGGTTATTTACCTTGACGACTATCACCTAGATGCAATGAATACTAAGTTTTCCTTTCATTCTCATGAGAAATGGGTTCTTGTGAACCACTACTCATGAAACATGAATCAATGAGTTTGACTCAAAAA
>MU223748.1:3505620-3519409 GCA_018584345.1 Thuja plicata
GGGACTTGTTTTTAAACATGAAACCTATTACTATTAATGGTCATTCTGATGTATATTGTTCTTATTATCAAAGCTAGATATCTGAATCAAAGGGACTTAGTGTTTCTATCTGAGAAACTTTTTTTTTTTCTATCAGCCTGTTAGTTTAACAAACAAAAACAAACCAAATAACATTCATTAATGAGTGTCATCTCATATGACACTCACACACAAACATTAATTGTCTCATTTTGTTTGCTGACCTAACAGGTTGATTGGTGATATGTGGGCAATAGGTGAACAAGTAACTAAATGCAAATAGTGAAAGAAATGTAGTGAGTGTCACGAGCCCATGCTCAAAATTCACATAAGGCATTACATACAAGAAATTTGTGTGCATCACAAGAGGTTACAGTTCATGCAGATGCAGAAGAGGAGGATATAATGCATGAAGAGTGATACAATGATGTTACAGGAGACACATGGTGAATAAAGGGTCCTGAGAAGAGATATGCAAAAATAGAGGTGAAAAGTTTACTATCATCATGCAAGATGAATTGAAAGTAATGTTGTTACTGTAAGTATGCAAATGTAGAAAAGACATGTGAATTGGAATCAATTATGGAAAATGCATGCTTAAAAATCAATCATGTTATCATCAGTCTCATGTTGTCCAAATGTTGTTGTCTATGTTTACATAACAGTTGGTTTGCAAAAAGTGAAGATATATAACAATGTTAATAATTTACATATGAGCTACACATGAAAAATAAGTGCAAGAATTGGAGTAACATTGTATTTAAATGCTGTTATAAAATGTGCATTTATAGAAAATAACCAACTATATTGTATCAAGATGAGAAACATATGCATAAACTGTTGGCATTAAACAAATGTATCATATCAATGTTGTTTGGATACATAATGCCTCTGGATGAGATAAGGAAAACAATACAGTGACATCTATTTCTGAAAACAATGAAAAGAGAATGTGCATATACTGTCAAACATGAGTTGCATTTTATGCATATATCCATAAGAGTTGAACAAGTATAGTATCCATGTGCCTGATGTGAGTTTGAAGTGATGTTCTATGCAAGGTATTAAGAAAACAATCTTATTTTTGGTGTGTAGAAATGACAGTGATATATGCATCCATTAAATAATGTTGTTATTAATACAGTATTCATATTTGAACCAAATTGGAAGTTCAGTGCATGTAGGGTATGGTGTCAAGCAGAAGCAGAGGAGTGACATTGTGCATGTTTGGGATGAGTTTCATGTTATGAATATTGCCAATGGGAATCATGATCCCGTGCTCAAACCCCATGGGTGATGATTCATATAAAATTGTATAACAATGTATTTATACACTATTTCTTGTACAAAAACTGCATATTTAAAAGATGTTCAGACAAGTAACTGTAAAACACAAGTTACATTTTCTACAGATCAAACATATATGTTTCTCAGGCAGAAGATATGGAGTTTGGCCTCAACATTAAAGAGTGTTTTATGTTTAAGACATTATGGTTGTGTTTTTAGAAGAGACATTCATGAGGATGACAGTTTATATCTGGAGTTCATCTCTTAACCAAAACATCGACATCTTGTATGTGTTTTATGTTTACATCCAAATATGCAAGAATGACCATATGGGTATTCTAGTTTTGTCGTTGTTCAACCAATAAAGAGTGACCTAAAGTAAACATAGGGTTACATGCTACAAATTAAAGCTACATGGTGGAACTCCAAGTGAAAAAACCCAATTTCAACATACAGAGAAGTAAAGGTAACCTATATTTGATGCCAGAGATATAAATCTTCTAAGAACCAAGAAAGATTGGAGTTATTAAAACCCAAGATCTGAACTAAATATGCAAAAGTTCACAGTGGTTGACTACAATAATGCATTTATTTCAAGTAAAGTTGTAGAGAATGAGTCAAGAGTTACTTATTTGGTATTACACATGTCAAACATGGTAGAGAAACAAATGTAGAAGAGTGTGATGTGTCGCGGGTGTAGACCAATTTGAAAGGATGAAGGCTGAGTTCATTGTACACTATAAGCTTGGAATAAGTCTGAAGCTGTGGCTGAAATACACCAAGTTTCAAGACCAAGTTCATAAAACATAACGCCACGTCTTTCAAGCAAAACTCAAACTTAGTCCAAGATTAAAGTGGTTAACTCAAAGTAAAAAGAAAATATCAAACATGTATTGACAACCTGAGATAAATTTATCAAACCAGTTCAAGCATGGAGAGGCCGAGTTAACACTATAGAGTAGGTGCCATATGTCATGGCTTAAGATTTAGAAGAAGCTATAGAAGTTGCGCCAAGAGCCCGAGCTCATCAAGTTACAAATAGGTGCCATGTGTTGCCATACAAAGAAAGCCGCAATGAAGACTCACAGTCTACACAGATCCCGAGCTCTCCATCATCCAGATTCAAGCAAAGTGACCCAAAAAACTAGCAATCATTCAAAACATCCACAAAGAATGCCATGTATAATGGTATACTGTGTTTTAAGATTCCTAGTTACATAAATATCCCAAGTTCACAACAAGAAGCCCAAGCTTCTTAGCAATATCTAGTTGTAGATACAATGCCATTGATCATGGCATCAAGCCTCCTGATCTAACCAAGCATGGCGGTTCAAAGAAAAACCCTAAACATTAGCTCACAAATGAAAATGAGATGCGAAAACATTATGCAGTGTTTTACAAAATTTTCAAGTCCATTGACAAAAAAATTCAATGCCCTGTCAGTTGCAGTGCCTTGACATTCCCTAAGCAGTGCCATGACAGTACCTTAAGTGCCATGATAGATAAATATTTTTCACAGTGGGTATTTTCATGTCGGTCATGAGCTGTGATCGACTTAGGTTGGAGTTAGCTTGACTGTGGATCGGACTTTTTATATGGAGTTAGAGTCAACTTGACTATGGTGTCGACTTAGCCTATGGAGTTAGGGTTTTATGACATATGATTGGGGTTTTTTGTATTTTGGTTAAATTTTGATGGTCTTGTAATTTTTTTTGTAATAAGTTGGTAAATTATGTAGAAGGATGTAAGTCTTTCATACACCAACTTTGGAGGGGCTAGTTTTAGAGCTGAATTTAGGGCTTAATTTGGGGCACTAATTAAGCCTTAGAATTAGTAACTTGCTATTTTGGATGGTTTTTTGGAGGGAGGAGTGATTTTTAGAATTTGGCTTCATGAGCTATATAGCTAAGCTCTTTCTTCATTAGGGAGGGGTCCATAATTGGGAGAGAGGACCTTTTAGTGAACTATTTTGTTCCTATAGCCTTCTTTATGCATTTTGTATCCATTTAGTTCATGTTGAGTATGAATTTTGTGCAAGAGGATGCATGTATATAAGGCTGCTCTGGTAGACGCTGCCTATCCACTATCGGCCATGTAATGGTGATATGCTCCCAGGCCTAGATTTGAAGATCCAAAATACCAACTATCATGCTCCATAAATAATGATATACTATCTCATGCAGCTCTCTGTACATGTGTGCAAGTATGAAACTACCCCATGCAAATTTGTGCCTCGACACAATCATCTGCTCGAGCATGTCGACCCAACCAACCATGAATCCATGTTTTCCTCGGTTAAGCATAAGGACGCCTCTGATCAATCTAGCCAAGTATACAGGAAGGTGCTCATAATGGTCACACATGTAATCCCATGTGAGATTTCAGTGTGCAATAGTATCATCATCAAAGAATCATTGTGCTATTGTGATCGATGATGCTGAGGTTGAATCAAAATGCACCTCTCATCCCATAACAGGAACTCTCAGTATCCGCCACACGTCCTCTGGTGTGATGGTCATCTCACCTATAGGAAAATGGGAGGTGTTGTGCTCTGAGTGCCATCTCTCAACCAGAGCAGTCAACAACCCTCAATTTACCCTGATATCAGGTAAATCCCTCAGTGACAGGAAACCAACCAGGGAAACTAACTCTACCTCATCATCAGTCAAAGCCCTCGACAAAGCAAGGACATGACCAGGATATGGTCCTTGAAATGACACTACCTCAAAAGGAACCTATTCAAATAGATAGTAATTCAAGAAAATTTCAAAATCATTGTTCTATCTCAGCCAGCGAAGCAAAAAATCTATCAGCTAAGTGTTTTCATTGTCAGTAGAAGAAAAACAGTCAAACGGGGCATTTAACTAAGTTAAAAACTAGAAATGACCCTATTTTTATTGGGTGTGATCCTCTTTGCAGGATGCAATCCCCAATTTCCAGGATGCGATGGGGCTTTCAGGATGCGACCTTGTTTTTGTAGGATGCAACACAGACTGCCACGTGCGACCCTGTTTTTACAGGGTGTAAATTCTTGAAAAACATGAAAAAACTTACAACATGCGACCCAAAATGGAAAACAAGGTATGATCCTGAATTTATAGGATGCAACATGGGAATTTGGTGCAAAACTCGAAGTGACACGGGATTTACGAGATGCGATGCCAAATATCCGAAATGACCCAGAATTAAAATGGCTATAACTTGAGCTAAAATGCATAAAAATGAAAACTGGAAACTTCAGAAGGTAGGTTTTCAAGTACTTACCAGAGGTGGGTAGTCTGCTAGACACTGATGTCGATGGCCAATCTCAAAATTATGCTTCTTCATGGGGACCACCATCTCCTCTACAGAGATCTCTAAATTACTAAAGTGAAAACTGAAAATGAGTGAGTAAAAAGTGAATTTGGGCCTATATATTTGATTTTTTGCACTATTTAGGAGCTCCAGAACTCCTCCCTGTCAATTACAAATCATTTTTTTCTCTTTATGATCAATTAGGAATGAAATCAAATGCGCTAACATTGTTCTACATAGTGCCATAAATTTTTTACGACCGCTCCTGAAAATGTAGAATTGCTTCATATATTCCGAAAATGATTCACAAGCTTTACGCAATCAGTTTTCCAGGTTCTATATCATCAAATTGCACATTATTCACCAACAATCTTGGTCAGACATCATTTTATCAAACTCAAACCTCACTTTTTAACGTCATTAACTTGGTACAAGTGTGTTTTCTGTTAACACACCTTCATTTCTTCACTTCTTCTAATTGATTCTTTCCTTATCTAACCGACCCATGCAAGTGATACATCATTTCAACAGAGGGATTTTATTCTTTTTCCTTTGATTTCATTCCTGATGGGGCATGATCACACTAAAATCAATAAAATTCTTTCTCAAAACAACATTAAAATGACTTCGTTATAAAAAAAAACTAATGGCATGACAGTTCCTTGACTAAGTCAGGACTATTGGATTGAAGTCTTCGGTTCTCACAAGTTCCTGGCAGCTTTGCACTGACCTTCATTCGATCAAGTTCAAAGTCGGTATTATCAATTTTTGGACGACAACCAAGTTCAGAATTGGTATCTTTAAGATCTTTGCTTATTGACCTTTTTTCGATCAAGTTCATAGTCAATTATATAAGTTTAGTTCAATCAAGTGCGAGACTGATCTCATCATGCATTTCATTCGATCAAGGGTGAAATTCTCAAACTTTTTGAAGTCAACATCGAAAACTTTCTTTGAATCAATGCTCTGCTCACACATCTATTCAAAGAGGGGCAAATGTAACCACCCTAATTTTGTCTTCTCTGACCATAGACCCTATTTTCCCTAAGTGTAATCATAACCCCAATTATGTCAAGACAATTCTTCAATTTATTGGCATAATTCATTTAAATCAAATTTAATCTCCTAAGTGATTTAATCACTAAATTACTTTAATTGCCTTAGCCAATCTAATAAAATCGATTCAATTCTATCAAAACAAATAAAAAACATGGCTAAAGTAATTAATTAAAAGGAATTAAATAAAATCCTAACTACACCTCATCACTTGCAAAAGGAAAGCCAATCCCCTAGCCTAATTAATTTAATTAACTGGCTATAATCCTAATTAGTTATCAAAAGCAACCAAAAGCTAAAATAATTAATTTCCCCTATTATTGAATGAATATATTATTTATTTAATTCATTTCATTAATATTCCCTTTAACTCCTAATCTAACCTATCCCAACCACCTTAACCTTGGTTTCAAACTAATCCCAACCTCTTCACCCATGCTAAGCCTATTTCAAATCTTAACCCCATCTTCACCTACTTCCTAATGATGTCACATTCCTAATCTTTTGATTAGGAATTCAACTCATTCCAAAAATTCAACTTTCTCAAGCTCCCCTTCCCTCAAAATCCACTTTCTCAAGCTTGGACTTACACCCCTCACCATGCTTCATTAATGCTCTCATAAATGCATCACTAATGCTTACACCCTCACCATGCCTCATAAATTCTATCCCTCATTAAGGTCCTTACACATGCATTTGATGACCTTATCTCTCCTCTCACTCCTAATTTCTTCTATAAATAGAATGAGTTTGAAGCTCAATGGCCCCCTAATTATGGATTGTTGAAAGCATTGTTATGTTGTTCATATTGTTAGAGATATATGTTGCATTATTAGCTTTATTAGTATGCATTGTTATAATCTTCATTTTTAGAGCTTAAAATGCATATTTCTTGAGCATGTAGATTAGTTTCATTTAAATCTTTCATTTCAGGTTGTATATGTCCCTTATAAATGCATAATCCGAGGGCAATTATAGCATTTTTCGCACTCCTCCTAGATAGGAAGTAATAGGTCAATTTTAGTGATTGATATACTTGCTAACCCTTGTTTTTCAATAATACAATGAATTAGTGAAGTGTTGTGTTGTAGCTATAGGAATCACAAAATAACACAAACAGTATGACTACAATAATTAACTCAAAAATTTTCACAAAAGTTAGTATTTTGGTGATTGTTCTATATGAACCGATAGAGTTATCGATTGGTTCACGATGATTAGATGGTCAAGATGGTTAAGTTATTATCATTTTTTTGTAATAAATGTTTGTATTATGTTTTTCTCTGACATGTTAAGTTTTATTGGCGTAGATTTTCATGGGTTAAGTCAAAGTTGTTGGATGACTTGTAGATTAATTTTAATGTTTTAACCGACTTAAAAAAAACTATGTAAAGGAATGCTAAATCAATGATTTAGGGTTATTGATCAAGTTTTTGGTGGTTGCAATCAGAGATAGAGGTAGAGTATTGTGTCAAGAGTTCAGAGACTGAATTGGATCTTATAGGCAAGCAGTGTCATTCCAGATCATTGATTTAAGTTCATTTCTCAAGGATAACTCTAATAGCTTAGCAAGGTTAAACCGTTTAATAGGGTGGAATTTAAC
Source organism: Thuja plicata (assembly GCA_018584345.1). Classification (NCBI taxonomy): domain Eukaryota; kingdom Viridiplantae; phylum Streptophyta; class Pinopsida; order Cupressales; family Cupressaceae; genus Thuja; species Thuja plicata. Next base: position 3,512,879 of record MU223748.1, read on the forward strand.
ATGTCTTTTGTATAAATCCTCTAATAAGGTTCCTTCTAAGAAGAAGTTCTAAGTCCTCTAGCGAGGTAGATCTTAACAGGCCCCTTTCTACTTCTAACAAGGTACTAGTCACTCTTAATCGGGTGAGCTCCTAATATGGTATTGCAAGATCCTAATGGGGAAACTCTTTTACTATAGTGAATAGATTTTGTGGGTTTCATCCCCACCATGGTTTTCTCCCTCTTATAAGGGTTTCCTTGATAAGAAAGTAGTTGTGTTATGTTTTATGCTTTCTGGTTGATTGAGTTACTTTACTTCTATTGCATAGTTACAATTGCTTTTTTGGTCTTATGGAAGTCACTTAAGAGCATAATCAGTTTATTGGTTGAATTAGTACATTTCTTGTTCACACTGATTCACCCCCCTCTCAGTGCTTCTATATATTAACAATTGGTATTAGATCCTAGTGCACTTGAAGAAGCATAAAAACTTGGGTGAGATCCTTAAGGGAAACATGGAATTTTATAGAAGACAACTTGGTGAGGCAAATATAGGAATTTCTCAAACATTTGAGTGAAATTAAAGTTCTTATTGAACGCCTTTCTGAGAAAAGTGGATCTGATTCAAGTTTGAGGTAGAAGTTTCAACCTTGGAAAATGAACATCTAGCTAAGGATAATAAGGACATGCATAAGGTTCTAGAAAAACTAAAACAAGAAAAGAAGGACATGAAAATAGAGTTGGAAAACTTCTCAATAAGAATGGTTGAAGATCTAGAAGCAAGGAAAGTTGTAGCTGAAGATAAGAAAGTTGCAGAGGATGCCTTAAAAGAAAAATATGAGACCCAAGGAGCTAAGGTGGATGAGATTTTCAAATCTGAGCAAGAAGTTGCTACAATGAGTGAACAACATTATGATTCTAATGAAAAAATGTCAATGTCATAAGAGAGGATGAAGATTTGAGAGATAAGAATGGAAATTTGAAAGAAGAGTTGACGAATGCTAATGACCTATTGGACTTGAGCTCAACAAGAGTTCTACTAAAATTATGAACAACTCTCTAGAAAAAGGAGAAATAATGGAAAACAGGGAATATGTTTTTCCAAATTTGAAGTCAGTGAGACATTTGGTACAAATCAGTATGACGTATTTCAATTGCAAAACAATATTGCTAGTTCTTGTTTAGTGAAGAATAATAACACTAGAGGTGAACCAGTGAATAGAGTTGATAGTGATAAAGGCAAGAAGGTTGCAGATGTTGAAGCAATCAAGAAGAAAATGAAGGATACGTGGGTAAAGAAAGGAGAAATGAAGTCTTCTTAAATGACCAAGAACTCCACTACATCGGGTAATGTGGAGATTTCATCATCTGACTAAGTCAAAGCTATTGATTTAGGGGGGGGGGTGGGAATCAAGTAAGACCTATAACCTATCCCCTAAGAATGTGTGTGTGGTAAGATTTATCAGCATATTTAGATGCCTAATGATGTTATGTAAGAATTTGATGAAGCATATTGCACTGCATATGATTCTATGTGATCACATAATGTATTTATTTAATGACATAGTGACTCTTTATGTTTGTAACCATTGTGAATGGTTAAGGTTACTATTTGACCATTTATATTTATTGCTTGGTAATGAGACGTTATAAGAGAAGAAGTGAAGTTCATTTTCACTTCACATTCTACGAGGTAAGAAGTGCATTTGTGAGTGTTCTCAAAGATATTTCAAAGTGTTTTAAATTGGTTGTGAATTGAAGATTTTGTTTCTGTGCTTGAAGTGAAGCAATGTTTGAAGAACTCTTCCAACAAACTAAAGTGGTATCTTTCTGTGTTGCGGAGTTTTTTTTAAAATCATTATTAGCATTATGGACACCCTTGTGTTGGCCAAGATTACTGAGTAGCCGAGACCATTTTTCAAATTGCATCCACTCAAGGCAATATAAATTATCTTATTGGTGAATTTTCCTTGATAGCTCATGGCATGCTTTTAACTAGGGATGTAAGATTGTTCATTCATTGCAAGTTTGAAGATCTTGGTTACAATGCTAGCTTCAACACATTTACCAAACTGTGTGATGGTGCTAGTTTTAAGGATGAGCATAAGTATTTAATAGATAAGGGTTTCACATATGTTGCTGACCTACCTGATGATTCTGAAAATGATTGGATAATATATGTACTGAATCGAGTCTGTGCTTAGTTCATATGGATGGACAGACTGTACAAGATTACTAAGCTGATTATCCAAGTAGTGACAAGGTTGTGTGCGACTGATGATGTACCTATTCTATGAATGATTCTAGCTCGTGAGGTCACTCACCTAAAAAAATTCTAAACAAGACCATTGTGCTATGACAATCAATGACATCAAAGATATTGAGGTGAAGTTTTCTTGGATGGTGATCAGTTATAATGTTTAATAGGCGAGCCTATTAAATAGTGTGGTCGGTGGTGCTATTCACGCCGCTTATCAAATGGTAAAGGAAAACACTCAATACGACCTGTGTAAGGTCATGAGAAGTCGATTCTTTATGAACATGGATAGAATGAAGAAAGATAAGAAACTTTATCATTCAAGTATGGTTCCCTAATGGTATGTATATTTTTCTACTTCCAGAATGATTTCCCTGGTATTGTTCAGATTTAGTGCTCAACTAATAAGCTTGTAGTAGTACAGATTAAGCAATGCATAAGGATGTTAGGAAATAACTTCAACAGTACTATGTGGGGTTATTTTAAAGATTTCTAGAAATGTATGCATGAGAGAGAAATTATCCCAACTGGTATTGTAGAAATGTATAAAGATGATATATGTTTTATCATGGATACCGATACATGCATGTTGTAGATGGTACAACCAAGAACTTCTTGGGCTTTACCGATGGGTTATGAAGTAGATGGTGATATTGTATCACTTCATGCTAATGAGTTATTATCAAAAATAATTGATGTAATTACTCCTAGGTTTGGTACCTATGAAGAAAACTATTTGTAAATACATTCACACTTGAAGGCACCTATGATAGAAAGAAGAGAGAGGAAAAAGGTTGATGATTTAGCCAAATAGAGTTCCATTATAAAAGATATGAAGGATAAGATCATGAAGATGTTTGGGACTGAACATACAGGAAATTTTGTTGTTGTTGTAGAAATTTAAGAGGTAGAGGTTGTATCTTTTACAATCAGTAAGGAAACAGGTAGAACTACTAGGAGTTCCTCAGTGCCAAAGGAGAACAAGAAGGAAGTAGTGAAAAAACATGTAACAGAGAAAAGGACTTACAAGAGAAAGAAAGGAATGACTCATGGTTACAAAGAGTCAGAGGATTAAAACAAAAATCAAGCTATTGTTGAAGAAGAAGAAGGAGAGGGAGAAGGAGGAGGAGGAGGAGGAGGAGGAGGAGGAGGAGGAGGAGGAGGAGGAGGAGGAGGAGGAAGAAGCTAAAATTGATTCAGACAAAGAGCATGAAGAGTTTAAGGCTAGTGGAAAGAAATCTAAAGTAGTCAGCATGACAACTAAAATGCTAGTTAATCCTATGACTTTCGTAATTTTGACTGCAGATAGCATAACAAAGAGTATTAAGGAACATGGTAGTGCTAGTGATACAAATTGATTCTATGAAAATTTTTATGATGCAGACAAGAAAAATATTGAAGATGCTATTGTATTCATTTTGCGTAAGTTTTATAGAGGACCTAGTGAACTACGTACTCGGTGATACCTGGAACACTATATAAGAAGATTGATGCTATATGGAGGCATGCTTTGAAGAAAGATAGAGAAATGATGGAACAAACATTAATCCTCATGAAGCAAAAATTGCCTATTGAATATGTAAAACTTATAATTGAGGTAGTACAATATGGATTCAAGACAAGAAGCATAGTATGTAGAATATTAATTGGTCACACTCAAGAAGTTCATGATGAGACAATTGGAATCAATAAGAGAAAAATGAAAGAACATGAATGAGTAAAAACTACTCAAGAGGAGGTGTCAATAGAGGAACTTGTTTCAACTAACAACTAATTGAATACATTATAGTTAATTTACCTTCTGATACACCACAACAAGATCCTAATTTTGTAATTGCAGATGTGAAAGGTAAAGATGAAGGACAAAAGGATAAAGCTACAAAGGTGGTGATACCTATTTTAACTACTATAGTTGGATAGACTAGTGATAGTGAAAGTAAATGTAAGGTTGATGTAGCAACACATTCAATGAAAAGGAAATTGAATCTTCGTGAGAGTTCTAATTCCAAGAAGAAGAGTAAGACTATTGATGATCTTGAGGAAGATACTGGAGATGATATTAAGGAAGAGAATATTCAGGTCATTCAAGGACCTGTTGATGTTACTAAGATGAGTCCCAGTGAACTAATTAGAATATCAAACATACTTAAGTTGAAAGCAAAAAGGGACCAACTAAGAAATGAAAAGAGACAAACTCAAGTACTAGAGACAGCTTGAGATATTCTGTCAAATCTTGTACCTGAAGTTGCGTATGATCCAATTGCTCCTAAAATTGAACAAATGGATACTTTGGTTAGTGCTATTACTAAACAAGTCTCAAATTTGGAGGAAACAACTATGAACAAAGCTAAGTTTGATTATGAGAAGAAGAGTACCTAGAAGTTGATGGAAACTATTGCATCAGAAAAAGGACAACTTACAGCTCAAGTAAATCATGTAAAGGAAACTTTGAAGGAAGTTTCTCAATTGTTAGCCAAAGTTTCTTATTTTTCATGGTTTACCCAAGATTTGGAGTTGAAGAGAAATGAAGCTCAGCAAGAGCTTAAATCTTTACTTGCTAGTTTTGATCCTATTGCATATTCGTCTAGCACTTATAGATCCCAAGTTAAGGTTTTTAATTACAAGATGAAAACATTGCAAGGAGAACAAGACAAGAGGATCATCATATTACTAGAATTGCAAACCCATTTGATTCTCACAATTGATGTTATGCAATAGAATTTTACAGATGCAGAGGTAACACTTGGGTTACTTAATATGAGTACTCTTGAAGCCATGGAGGTGTTAGCTTCTATTCTACATGGACAAATTCAAGCTATAGTACACTTGCATAAATCAAGGGAGAGTTCCTTGGATACAACCAAAGGAAATTATAGAGAAGTTTTTAAGAGGTTGCGATCAATAAGTTATTTTTATTCTTACAGTTTAGTTTTGTACCTTTTTCATTGCTGTCAAAGGGGGAGTGATCGGTATGGTGAAAATACAGCTAAAAGAGTGATTGATATATAGTGGAGAGTAATGTATTGCAGATTGTTATATAGCTCTATATATGTTTTTTGGTGACTAGTGAGAAGAATTTTCACTATGTTTTCCATCAATGCCAAAAGGGGAGATTGTTGGCATTATGATGGATTTTGGAGGTGAAATGACGAGTTTGAGTTTTTCATTGATAGAAGCTTATTACCTCTATTAGTTTTGGTGAATAGATTATTGTTATTGATCAACGAGATCAATAGATAAAGCAAATATGTTAAGTGTTTTGACCCGTGAATAGGAAGATAGTAACAAAATGTGTCTTGTGTAGTGATCGAGTTTGGTAGAACATTGGGAGGTGCGATCGTTACTAAAGCCTTAGTTTGGTCAGAGAAGTTTGGATGTACGACCATGATAGTTAACCCAACATTTTGTAAAAGTTACTATTTTGGTGATTGTTCTATATGAACTGTTGAGTTATTGATTCGCTCCTGATGATCAGATTGTCAAGGTAGTTAAGTTATTGTCAGTTTTTTGCAATAAATGTTTATATTGCATTTTGGTCTGATATTTTAAGTTTTATTGGCACGGATATTCATGAGTTAAGTCAAATTTGTGGGATGACTTGTCAAATTTTTTTAATGGTTTTACCGACTTAAGAACAACTATGTTAAAGAATGGTAAATCAATGATTTAAGGTTGTTGATAATTTTTTTGGTGGCTGTGATCAGAGATAGAGGTAGAGTATTATTTCAAGAGTTCAAAGACTGAATTGGATCTTATAGGCAAACAATGCCATTCCAGATCGGTGATTTGAGTTCATTACTCAAGGCTAACTCTAATAGGTTAGCAAGGTTAAATCCCTTAACATGGTGGAATTTAACATGTCTTTTGTATAAATCAGTGTAACACGGGGACGCGTCCTCCCCCTCAAATCCCCAAAGCACCTGGGATGGGGGGACATCGTTCCCGCGTTTCCAGCAGCACCACCCATCGGCCACCATTTCGTTGGGGACGCGGGGACGTCCCCACATCCCCCTTTGGGGAAGGCGGATGCAAAAGAGTCCCCTATGGAGAACGGGGACACCAAAATGTCCATCGACCCCAAAAGGGGACGCATGGGCCTCCCCCGTCAAAGAACAAAAAATAAAGTAATTTAAAAAAAAAAACAGAACGTTATAATATTGTTTAGTGTGTCATAGAACTCTTCCATTTGTTGATTCGACTATTTATAAATTATAATTATAATTCTATTGTTCAAACTTCAATGTTCTATGTTATTAACTTATTGTTCCATGTTCAATGTTCAAACTTCAATGCAAT
>MU223748.1:3536066-3553315 GCA_018584345.1 Thuja plicata
GGAGCCCCTTATACTTCGGGCTTGTAAATGATAAGCCCTTACGATAAACATGTTTATCGGTATTTTTTGGTTGCTATATTCAATTTATTGTGTAAACCTCACCCAATAATTTGCTTGCGCCATCGCAGCAATCTGCCAGAGCATAAAGAAAACATTCTTCAAGTTGCCATGTACCTTTGCTCGCTTTCCTTGCGCCAATCTATGGAATAATGGGGAACCGGCGATATTTAATTATAATTATTTTTAGAAATTTGGACAAATATTTATTTTCAAACCTTCATTAATAATTAAATTTATGATTCAACACTCTCTACCATTGTGTATATAGAGAAATCATCATGTACTTCTAGGTTGTTTTTAACAAGGGCATTAAAGTCTATGTTGTGATAGACATGATTTATAAATCCATTTAACATAAGGTTTTGATCATTTATAATGAGAACATCTTTCAACAAAACAAGATAAGTTAAAGATCTGGGTGTTGTTGTTAATAAGAGAAGAGTGTTAAAAATTGGAAATCATAAATTGATTCCTATATTATCAAATTCATAGATCATCAATAATCTTATAGATAGATTTGTTGAATTGAAAAATTATTTTAACTTTAAAGAATCTCAAGCCATGTTTGCTTTTGCTATGAAGATAAACCTTAATTCATTTACTTAACATGAGATTTATTATCTTTATTCTCATTAAAAGTGATTGTAACATTTCATGTCATGGGAGTAATGAAACGATGTTTTGCCTTACACTATAGAGCATAATTTTCCTAACTCTTTTATCATTCAAAATTCGTTGTTGGTATAGATGGGGCTTAGTTTAAACAATTTTGTATATCATCACTACGCCTTTTGGAAAATTATTCCAGAAATAAGGAATAAATACATTGAGATTGCAATTTTTTGACCTTCATAAAAAAAAAGTGCAATCTTCACCTTTTATTTTACATATCAAATTTGTTTATAAATAAAAAACTAAAATTTTAATTTCACTTGCAATATCTACTATCCACTTATATCGATTGAAGGTTTATTTAAATTGGATTATACATAAAGATCACTAGCAAAAATTAGTCTATTGCTATAAGTAAATTTTGGTAAGGGTAATTGTTTTTTCTTCGTTAAAGTGGGTCTTGTGTCCATCACTATGTACTTTTGGCAGCTTCTTACATTAGTGTTCTTTTCTAGATAATCCAACTATTTTTTATTTGTTTGTGTTAGTCTCCTATATGTCATGCATTCCTTTTTTTTTTTTTTTTCTTACACTCATCCTATACTTGAGCTCATATATCCAAAGTGATTATTAGTTTGAACTTCGTGTCTTTTATCAATATCTTCACATGTGTTCACTTGGGTAGGTATGCCACTAGTCACCAATGTCATGATATCTCATTGGAGGACTCCACTCCTATTAGATAAAGAAGAACATGCTAAAATTATGAAAGGGAGTTATAGATAAATTGTATAGAACTTTCCCTTCATATTTTGAAATTTAAAGTTATCATGGGAGCCATGTGAACATTTTATTTTATTTTTTGTAGTAGAAGAGGATCAAGGTCTAATATATTAAAAAATAATAATACTTTTGTTCGTAATTAAATAAATTGACCAATGTCACATACACTACTTTGCATCACATATGGGGGTGTTGACAATAAAAGAGAATAACACCGCTTTAACTTTTCTTTTTTCAAACTTCTTAGCACTACATAAGGATTTTGTAATGCCTTGAAAGGGAAAAGGTTCAAGAAAAGGATCAAAACACTTGAAAAAATTTATTACTAAATGTTACCTATCATTTAGGCATAAATATTATCATTTCCTACTCAAGATATTTGAGGGTATTTAAAATTTAATTCATTATATTTTTAAACTTTATAAATAACAATTGGGTAAGATTATTAAAAAGATAGTTTTAAAATTAAGGAAGCACACACAAATAAGAGGGGTGGGGTGAATCAGTTGTGTCATAAAACTCCAAACCTTTAACCAAATTATAAACTTAATCTCTGATATGAATCATAAACATGAATACAAGATCATAACAAAGTAATCAACACATAATACTGAGATTTTCATTGTGGAAACCCGATTAAGGGAAAAACCATGGTGAGGATCCAACCCACAAGATGAATGTACTTTTTAAAAATCACTATACCCTGTTAGGAGTAATACAAAAGGGAATGCACATGCATTTAGGCACAGCTCGTAGAGCTCACTGCTCAAATACAAAGAAATGCTTCAACCCAAAGGAAGGCTCACTAGACCTTATAGAAATCTCTGATTATAATTCACAGTGCACAACAATCCATAACTGACGAACTAAAAAACAACTATGATATGCCAAAATAGTTATAACAAAGCGCATCAAATATCTACCTCAATTGCATATCCCACTCATACCTCTTCTCTCATCCCACTTGCACACCTCTGATATATTTGTAATCACAAATCGTTACATCTTTATATACACTACATAAATTTTATTTTAACTAGGTCGGCCAGGGAGCTAATTACAAAATATTAATGTATTAGAGCTCAATACGCAATGTGATCCATTGAATGTCGGCTAAGACATAAAAATGATCAATAACAACATCTTCAAATACGCTCCATATCCATAAATTTGTTGGCATTATGATGGATTTTGGAGGTGAAATGATGAGTTTGAGTTTTTCATTGATGGCAACTTATTAACTCTATTAGCTTTTATGAATAGGTTGTTGTTACTGATCGACAGGATGAATAGGTAAAGAAGATATGCTAAGTGTTTAGATCAATGAACACGAAGACAGTTTCAGAATGTGTCTAGTGTAGTGGTCAAGTTTGGTAGCACATTGGGATGTGTGATCTGTTAGGAATAATAGTTATAGTATAAATTAAGAGGGGGGGGGTGAATCAGTTATAGTATAAATTATTAAACTTTATACTTTATAAACCATATCAACAAAAGTAAATGATAACGCAGTAAATGCCAACACTATAACACAATATTTGTTGTCGAGGAAACCCTGTTATAGGTAAAACCTCGGTGGGAATTAACACCCACAAATAATTTAATGAGAGTATAGTATCCTTGTTAAAAGATATTATCCATGTTAGGAGCTTGTTACAACATTACACTACACAGCCCCTGTTAGGAGACAGACCCTATTAGGAGTCAAAGAAAATAGTAGGCTCACTGCCAAGGCTCACTACCCAAAGAAGGTTGAAGTCGCCCTCAAGGATTTACAATCTGAATCTAGTGTGTAAAGTAAATACACAATCTAGTGAATTGTCTGACAAAAACTATCTTTGCTTGGTCAGATCCAATGAAGTATAACAATCATCAACTCTGCTCTCTATCCAGCAGTCAACAAGCTTTGCAACTTCCACACATTTCTGCCCTTTCAATCTCTGCCACACTTCTTTTCCACAAGAAAAGATCATTCATACATACCCTCTTACAATAATCCATTAGGTCGTCCAATTAAGCGTTCCTAATACATAATTAAGTAGGTCATCCAATTAAGGCTTTCCATCATACAAATAATTATATACCCCTTGCTAAGATACACATGGTACTTGTAATAAGTAAACATCAATTAAAATCCATCACATATACTTCCAGATCCACAATCCATGCTCATAATTAATTTCACATGCTATATGTCTGAAGTCAGCCAACAAATAGGTCTCCTTCAAAATACATGCCACAACTAACGTCACCAGTAGCCAAACAACAATCAAAATCAACCCATTATATCAACATATGTTGGCTTTCCATCTGTAAGCGCGCATCATCTAAAATATCTTTGCCAGAAAGATATACCCAAAACACAGAGACCTACTCTGTCCAAAATCACAGTTACAGTCCAGAAAACCAGTCTTCACCAAATCAACTGTAACATCCACAGTATGCAACATAAAACCAAGAAACCTTAGGAATAAATTCAGCACTTATCCTTCTAATAAAATCCAACTTTGATCATTCTTAATCATCCATACAGTGTTCGTACACTCCTTCCAGTCAAGTAGCCAGTCTGTCTTCTCCACAGAAATATATGTTGACATGAGTGACAAAACATGAATATAAACAGTGTGATCAATAACCAAAATTGACATCATCCAACAATCTCCCCCTTTGGCATTCATGGCAACATATGAGAAAATCCATATGCATTGACCCAAAAAACAATACTCTCTCTCAATACAATCTTCTCAATATCCTCAACACAAATCTCCCCAAAATAGTAGGGATTTTCACATGGATTCATTCCCCCTTTTGGCAGCAATGGAAAAAGGTGCCATAACTCATGTGTAGTCTTTTGTAAGGTGTAGCTTTTTCAAATATTCATGTCCAATCAGCTAGGTGCAAGATCTCCCAAATGTACTCCATAGTATTCTCCTGCAATCACTCCCCCTAAGGAGTAGATCCATACATCAAGTCCAGAGAATGATATAGCTCTAAGATCTACTCGACTGATGCACATCTGCATCATTTTAGTTACCACTGGGAGGGGCCATCACCCCAAACATGCCTCTGAGATATTCAAAAGCATCTTTTGGAAAAGGTTTAGTAAATATATCTACTATCTATTCCTTGGTGCTAATATACTCCAGTTTAATCTCTTTATCTTCTACCTTCTCCCTCAAGAAATGATACTTAATAGAAATATGTTTAGTCTTTGAATACATTACATGATTCTTTGATATATTCACTATGATGGTGTTATCACAATGGATAACTACTGGTTCTTTGAAAATTATTCCAATGTCCTTTAGCATTTGTTTCATCCAAATGACTTGTGTACATTTTATTGCAGCAGCAACATACTCTGACTCAACAATGCATTGAGAAATACAGTTATGCTTCTTTCTCAACCAAGAAACTAACCTTTTCCCATGAAAAATGCACAACTACTTATACTCTTTGTGTCATCCACATTACATGCCTAATCAGCATCAGTAAAAGCCTACAAAGTAAAATCATCAAATTTTTCATACCTTAATCCATATTCTACTATCCCTTTCAAATATTTGAAAATTCTTTTTACAACAACAAAGTGTGTCTCTTTACGATCTGCCTGATATCTAGCCACAATTCCAACTCATGCATTGGTAATATCTATTCCAGTGTGTGTTAGATATTCTAGAGCTCCAATAATCAATCTGTACTTAGTCTGAACAACACTTTGAGTCTCATCACTATTAGTTAGTTTGTTTCCTGTCATCATAGGTGTTCCAACAGATTTACAATCTTCCATTCTAAACTTCCTCAATATTTCCTTAAGATACTTGGTCTAAGATATAAAAATGCCATTCTTACTCTGATTAATTTGCAAACCAAGAAAAATTTTCATCTGACCAATCATTGACATTTCAAACTCATTCTCGATTTCTTTAGAAAACTTCTTACTCATTTTATCATTGCCTCCAAAAATGTTATCATCAATAAAAACTTCTATAATTAAGATTCCATCTTCATCGGTTCTCAAATACAAATTACTTTCTGCATTACCTTTTCTGAAACCAAGACAAAGTAGATATTTGTCCAGTCTTGCATACCATGCCCTTGGTGCTTGTTTCAGTCCATACAGTGCCTTCCTTATTCTGCAAACCATGTTTTCATCATCTATCAAAGGAAAACCATCAGGTTTCTCAATGTACACTTCTTCTTCTAGATTACCGTTCAAGAATGCTGACTTCACATCCATCTGATAAACCTTAAAGTATTTATGTGCAACATAATCAAGGAATAGTCTTACAACATCCAATCTAGAAACAAGAGAAAATGTTTCTTTATAGTCTATACCTTCTTGTTGTGAGTAGCCTTTACATACAAGTTTAGCCTTGTTTCTTACCACTGTGCCTTCCTCATCCATCTTGTTTCTAAAAACCCATTTAGTGCCAGTCACATTTTTGTTCTTGGGTCTTGGAACCAACTCCCAAGTATTGTTTTTATTTTCATTTTTTCTAGTTCTTCTTCCACATCTTTAGTCGAAGATCCATCTCTACATGCTTCATCAGTAGGCTTTGGTTCAACTTGAGTAATCAAACAAATTTCATCTCTATCTTTGGATGTAGTCATCATCCCTTTGTTTGCATCACCAATAATTTGATCTTCAGGATGGTTCTTCTTGACATACCTTGGTTTTTTCAATATCTTAGTAGCTTCAGTCTGTTCTTCTTCTTCAATCTCATTCTCGATCATCAAGGGTCCTTCAGGTTCAGAAGAAACCTCTTTTTTTTTTATGTTATTTGACCACAATAATATATCCTTTCCTGAATTTGAGACTTTTCATCTATCCTCACATTGGCGCATTCAATCAATTTCCTCAATCTCATATTGAAACATTTATATTCTTTACTCTTAGCGGAATAACCAAGAAAGATTCCTTCATCACTTCTAGCATCAAACTTACCTATCTCATCATCTCTGTTGATATAAAATTTACTTCCAAATATTCTAAAATATTTCATGTAGGTGTATGATCAAACCATAATTCATAAGGAGTTTTACTTGTACCTTCTCTATTCTGAATTATGTTCAATGTGTACAAAATAGTGCCAGTTGCTTCTCTCCAGTGAACATGTGACACATTTCCTTCCAGCAATATAGTCGTTGCAGCATCTAATATGGTTTTGTTTCTTTGCTCTGCTATCCCATTATGTTCTGGAGTTCTAGGGGCTGAAGTTTGTCTGTGTATTCCATTTTCTTCATAGTATGTATTAAATAGCTCTGATGGAAACTCGCCTCCTCTATCTGATCTCAAACACTTCATCTTTAAACCAGATTCATTCTCAACTTTTGCCTTGAATAACTTGAACTTGTCAAATGCTTCAGATTTCTCTCTCAAATATGTAACACACATCATTCTAGAAAAGTCATCAACAAAAAGTATAAAATACCTTTCACCATAGTATGATCTTGTTCTTGTAGAACCACACAGATGTGTATGCACCAGATCCAACTTCCCTTTTACTGAATAAGCTTTTCTCTTGAAAGTGCTTCTAGTCTATTTCCCCATAACACATTCTCTACACATAGTGTTAGATGGATTTACAATTATAGGTAGATCTCTTGCTGATTTTTTCATACTTGCCTTCACAATGTTATCAAAATTAACATGAAAAAATATTTTGTACCATAACAAACGGTCATCAAACTTCGCAATAAAACAAGAAGCTTCAGATGTGTTTAGTTCAAATACATTACCTCTAGATTTAGTACCAGACGCTATCAAGTCTCCTATTTTACTCTTGATATAACATTTCCCATTAATGAAATTCAATTGATAACCCTTTTCCACTAGTTGTCCAACACTCAACAAATTATGCTTAAGACCATCAACAAGTAATACATTGTCATTGTTAGTCTTTCCATACAAAGAAATAGATACAATCCCAACAATAAGTTTAAGAGTATTGTCACCAAATCTAACAACACCACCATCATGACTTTTCAAACTCACAAATTTGTTTTTATCTCCAGTCATATGGTGTGAGCAACCATTATCTATAACCCATTCATATTTCTTTTCAACTTGGGATACCAAGGCTTTTTCTTCATGCATAGGTTCATCATCCTTAATAGAAATAAATCCAATTTCATCATAGTCATCATCCTCATCATCAAATATACCCTCACTAGCATAATAACATTCATTTTCCTTTGAGTACTTAGACTTGAAAAACTTAGGTTTGTGCTTTGGGATTCTTGTAGGACATATAGATACAAAATGACCAATCTTGTTACATGAAAAAAATTTCAAAGGTAATTTGCCTTCAAGTTTGCCCTTACCTCTCTTTTATCTTCTAGAAATCAGTGCCACAACTTCATCTATATTCCTTTCTTCTTCCTATATTTGTTCCCATTCATCAGCATAGGCTCCAAGTTCTTCTCTTAAATAACTATTACTTGTGCTTGCATTTATAGGTAGCATCCTTTTGTTTTTGTGCATGGTTTCCTTGAATTTTGAATCAAGTTTAGGTAAAGTGTCTCCCAATTCTACGGCCTCAAATGTAGTTAGCATTCCAATAAACATCTCTCTGGTGATATTCGGTGTCAAAGGTATGATCTCCTCTATAGACTGAAGTTTAGTTCTATATGTAGGTTTGAGAGATCTGAGTATCTTCACAATCACTTCTTCCTCACTATAAGCTCCTCCAGAGTTCCAAATACAAGTAACTACCTCAATAATTATCTGTGCGTATGCCCTAATGTTCTCATCTATTCTCATCTTCAGTGATTCCATCTTTGTTTTCTAGTTCTGTAACTTTGCTTTCTTTGTAAACTTATCTCCAACATATAATGCTTCCTGTCTTGTCTAGATTTCATGTGCCAAATCCAAGTCCTTTACTTCAGTAAATTCTCCTTCTTACATTGATCTGATCAAATATTCCCTTGCAACCATATTACATGAAAATATATTCTTTTCATCTTCCGTGGATTTCTCAAATTTATCCTCAGTCGCTACCTTTTCTTTCTTCTTTGTTATCATCTGGTAATCAATTCCCAGACATAGAAAATGTGTTCTCATCTTGTTCTGCCAACTGCCAAATTTTTTAGTATCCAACATTGGACTATCCTTCCTGTAGTAAGTCATCTTTAGGATCACCTCAAGCTATTAAAGTTTCTCTCTGAGGAATAGTAGCTCTGATACTAATTGTTAGTAATAACAGTCCACAAGATAACTGAGAGGGGGGGGGGGTGACTCAGTTGTACTATAGATTATTAAACTTTATACTTTATAAATAATATCAGCAAAAGTAAATGATAACACAGTAAATGCCAACACCATAAAACAATATTTTTTGTTGAGGAAACCCTATTAAAGGTAAAACCCCGGTGATAATTAACACCCACAAATAATGTAATGAGAGTATATTATCCCTGTTAAAAGATATTAGCCCTGTTAGGATCTTGTGACAACATTATAGTACACAATCCATGTTAGGAGTCAAAGAAAATAGTAGGCTCACTACCAAGGCACACTACCAAAAGAAGGTTGAAGCCACCCTCAAGGATTTACAATCTGAATCAAGTGTGTAAAGTAAATACACAATCCAGTGAACTGTCTGATAGCAACTCTCTTTACTTGGTTAGTTCCAATGAAGTATAACAATCATCAACTCTTCTCTATATCCAGCAGTCAACAAGATTCGAATCTTCCAGACATTTCTACCCTTTTAATATTTTCCACACTTCTTCTCCACAAGAAAAGATCATTCATATATACCCTCTTATAATAATTCATTAAATCAGCCATTTAAGCTTTCCTAATATATAATTAACTAGGTCGGCCAAATAAGGCTTTCCATCATACAAATAATTATATACCACTTGCTAAGATACACACGGTACCTATAACAAGTAAACATCAATTAAAATCCATCACATATACTTCCAGATCCGCAATCCATACTCATAATTAATTTCACATGCTACATGTCTAAGGTCAGCTAGCAAATAGGTCTCCTTTAGAATATACACCACAGCTGACATCACCAGTAGCCAAACAATAATCAAACTCAACCTATTATTCTGACATATGTCATTTGTCCATCAGTAAGAGGGCATCATCTAAAATATCTTTTCTAGAAAGATATACCCGAAACACAAAGACCTTCTCTGTCCAGAATCACAGTTACAGTCTAGAAAACCAGTCTTCACCAAATCAGCTATAATATCCATAGTATGCAACATAAAGCCAAGAAACCCCAGGAATAATGTTAGCACACATCCTTTTGCTAAAATCCAACTTCTACCATTTTGAATCATTTGTATGTAGTGTTCGTACACTCCTTCCAGTCAAGTAGCCAGTTTGTCTTCTCCGTAGAAATATATGTTGACATCAGTGACAAAACATGAATATCAATAGTGTGATCAGTAACCAAAACTGATATCATCCAATACTAGAGCCTTGGTAGCACATTGGGAGGTGTGATCGTTACTAGAGCCTTAGTTTTATCAGAAAAGTTTGGATGTACAACCCCAATAATTAACTCAAAATTTTGCATGAAAGTTAGTATTTTGGTGATTGTTCTATATGAACCGGTAGAGTTATCGATTAGTTCCTGATGATTATATGGTCAAGCTGGTTAATTTATTATTAGTGTTTTGTAATAAATTTTTGTATTATGTTTTGGTCTGACATGTTGAGTTTTATTGGCATGTAGATTTTCATGAGTTAAGTCAAGGTTGTTAGACGGCTTGTAGATTACTTTTAATGTTTTAACCGACTTAAAAAAAACTATATAAAGGAATGCTAAATCGGTTATTTAGGGTTTTTGATCATGTTTTTGGTGGTTGCAATCAAAGATAGAGGCAGAGTATTGTGTCAACAGTTCAGAGACTAAATTGGATCTTATAGGCAAGTAGTGTCATTCAGATCATTGATTTGAGTTCATTGCTCAAGGATAACTCTAATAGGTTAGAAAGGTTAAACCCCTTAATAGGGTGTACTTTAACATATATTTTGTATAAATCCTCTAAAAATGTGCCTTCTAAGAGGGAGTTCTAATTCCTCTAGCAAGGTAGATCTTAACAGGTCCCTTTCTACTTCTCACAAGGTACTATTCACTCTTAATCGGGTGAGCCCCTAACATGGTATTGCAAGATCCTAAGAAGGGAACTCTTTTACTATAGTGAATAGATTTTGTGGGTTTCATCACCACCATGGTTTCCATGATAAAAATTAGTGGTGTTATGGTTTATTCTTTGTGGTTGATTGAGTTACTTTACTTCTATTGCATAGTTACAATTGTTTGTTTGGTCTTGTGGAAGTCACTTAAAAGCATAATCAGTTTATTGGTTCAATTAGTACATTTCTTGTTTACACAAACTCACCCCCCTCTTAGTGTTTCTATATATTAACAATTGGTATTAGATCCTAGTGCACTTGAAGAAGCATAACAACTTGGGTGAGATCCTTAAGGGAGACATGGAGTTTTATAGAAGACAACTTGGTGAGGTTGAGGAAATGATTGAGAAAATTAAAGACTAGTTGAAGATCTATAGTGATAAAAGATAGGAGTTTCTCAAAAATTTGAGGGAAATTAAACTTCTTATTGAATGCCTTTCTAAGAAAAGTGGATCTGATTCAATTTTGAGGTAGAATTTGCAACCTTGTAAAATGAACATCTAGCTAAGGATAATAAGGACATGCATAATGTTCTAGAAAAACTTAAACAAGAAAATAAGAACATGAAAATGGAGTTGGAAAACTTCTCAATAAGAATGATTGAAGATCTAGAAGCAAGGAAAGTTGTAGATGAAGCTAAGAAAGTTGCAGGGGATTCCTTAAAAGACAAAGATGAAACCCAAGGAGCTAAGGTGGATGAGATTTTCAAATCTGAGCAAGAAGTTGCTACAATGAGGGAACAATAACATGATTCTAATGAAGAAAATGTGAATGTCATAAGAGAGGATGACGATCTAAGAGATAAGAATGTAAATTTGAAAGAAGAGTTGAAGAATGCTAATGACCTATTCGACTTGAGCTCAACAAGAGTTCTGCTAAACTTGATGAACAACTCTCTAGACAAATGAGAAACAATGGAAAACAAGGAATATGTTTTTCCAAATTTGAAGTTGGTGAGACATTTGGTACAAATCGATATGATGTATTTCAATTGAAAGAACAATATTACTAGTTCTTTCTGAGTGAATAATAATAACACTAGAGGTGAACAAGTGAATACACCTGAAAATGATAAATGCAAGAAGGTTGCATATGTTGAAGCAATCAGGAAGCAAATGAAGGATACATGGGTAAAGAAAGGAGAAATGAAGTCTTCTTAAATGATCGAGAACTCCACTACATTGGGTAATGTGAGGACTTCATCATCTGACTAAGTCAAAGGTATTGACTTAGGGTGAGAAAATCAAGTAAGACCTATAACATATCCCCTAAGAATGTGTGTGTGGTAAGATTTATCAACATATTTACATGACTAATGATGTTATGTAAGAATTTTATGAAGCATATTGCACTGCATATGATTCTATGCGATCACATAATGTATTTATTTAATGACATAGTGACTCTTTATGTTTGTAACCATTGTGAATGGCTAAGGTTACTATTTGACCATTTATATTTATTGCTTGGTAAAGAGACGTTATAAGACAAGAAGTGAAGTTCATTTTTCAATTTACATTCTATGAGGTAAGAAATGCATTTGTGAGTGTTCTCCAAGATATTTCAAAGTGTTTTAAATTGGTTGTGAATTGAAGATTTTGTTTCTATGCTTGAAGTGAAGTAGTGTTTGAAGAACTCTTCCAACAAACTAAAGCATTATCTTTCTGTGTTTCGGAGTTTTTCTTTAAATCATTATTAGCATTATGGACACCCCTATGTTGGCTAAGATTACTAAGGAGCCAGGGCCATTTTTCAAATTACATCCACTCGAGGAAACAAAATATGATCTTATTGGTGACTTGTCCTTGATACCTCATAGAGTGCTTTTAACTGAGGATGTAAGATTGTTCATTCATTGCAAGATTGAAGATCTTGGTTACAATTATAGCTTCAACTCATCTACCAAAGTGTGTGATGGTGCTAGTTTGAAGGATGAGCATAAGCATCTAAAAGATAAGGGTTTCACATATGTTGCTGACCTGCCTGATGATTCTAAAAATGATTGGATAAGATATGTATTGAATTGAGTCCATGATCAGTTCATATGGATGGACAAACAACATAAGATTACTAAGGAGATTATCCAAATAGTGACAAGCTTGTGTGCGACCGATGATGTACCTATTCTAAGAATGATTCCAGCTCATGAGGTCACTCGCCTAACAAAGTCTAAACACGACTAGTGTGCTATGATAATCAATGAAATCAAAGATATTGAGGTGAAATTTTCTTGGATGGTGATCGGTTATAGGTTTTATTAGGTGAAACTATTGAATAGTGTGCTTGGTGGTGGTATTCATGTGTTGCTTATCAAATGGTAAAGGAAAATGCTCAATATGACTTGTGTAAGGTTATGAGAAGCCAGCTCTTTGTGAACATGTTTAGAATGAAGAAAGATACAAAAATTAATCATTCAAGTATGGTTCCCTAATATATATATATATATATATATATAATCATTTCCCTAGTATTGGTCAGATTTAGTGGTCAACAAATAAACCTGTAGTAGTACAGATTAATCAATGCATAAGGATGTTAGGAAATAACTTCAACACTACTATGTGGGGTTATTTTAAAGATTTCTATAAATGCATGCATGAGAGAGAATGTATCCCAATCGGTATTTTATAAAAGTATAAAGATGATATATGTTTTATCATGGATACCGATACATGCACCTACAACTAAGGACTTCTTGGGATTTACCGATGGGTTATGAAGTAGATGGTGATATTGTATCACTTCATTCTGATGAGTTATTATAAAAAATGATTGATGTAAGTACTCCAATGTTTTGTACCTATGAAGAAACCTATTTGTAATTTCATTCACTGTTGAAGGCACCTATGGTAGATTTAAGAGAGACAAAAAAGGTTGCTGATTTAGCGAAATAGACTTGCATTACAAAAGATATGATGGATAAGATCATGAAGATGTTTGAATCTAGAAACATACATGAGCTTTTGTTGTTGCTGTAGAAATTGAAGAGGTAGAGGTTGTATCTTCTACATTCAATAAGGAAATAGGTAGAACTACTAGGAGTTCCTCAGTGCTAAAGGAGAACAAGAAGGAAGTAGTGAAAAACCATGTGACAGAGTAAAAGACTTACAAAAGAAAGAAATGAATGACTCATGGTTACAAAGAGTCAAAGGAAAAAAGCAAAAATAAAGCTATTATTGAAGAAGAAGAAGAATAAGAACCTAAAACTGATTCCGACAAAGAGCATGAAGATTTGAAGGCTAGTCGCAAGAAATCTAAAGTAGTTAGCATGACAGCTAAAACGTTAGTTAATTCTAAGACTTTCAGAATTTTGACTGCAAATAGTATAGTAGAGAGTATTAAGGAATATGGTAGTGTTAGTGATGCAAACTGATTCTATGAGAATTTTGATGATGCAGACAAGTAAAATAATTAAGATGCTATTGTGCTCAATTTGCATAAGTTTTGTAGAGGACCTAGTGAACTACATACTCGATGATACCTGCAACACTATATAAGAAGATTGATTCTAGATGGAGGCATTTTTTGAAGAAAGATAGAGAAATTTTGGAACAAGCATTGATGCTCATGAAGCAAGAATTGCCTACTGAAGATGTAAAACTTATAATTGAGGAAATACGATATGGATTCAAGACAAGAAGTATAGTATGTAGAATATTAATTGGTGAGACTCATGAAGTTCATGATGAGACAGTTGTAATCAAGAAGAAAAAAATGAAAGAAAATGAACAAGTAAAAACTACTCAAGAGGAGGTGTCACTAGAAGAACTTGTCTCAACTAACAACTAATTGAAGACATTATAGGTAATTTACCTTCTGATACACCACAAAATGAACCTAATGTTGAAATTGCAGATGTGTAAGGTAAAGATGAAGGAAAAAGGGATAAAGATAAAAAGGTGGTGATACCTGTTTCAACTACCACAGTTGGACAGGCTAGTGATACTGAAAGGAAATGTGAGGTTGATGTAGAAATACATTCAGTGAAAAGGAAATTGAATCTTGTTGAGAGCTCTAGTTCCAAGAAGAAGAGTAAGACTGTTGATGATCTTGAGGAAGATACTGAAGATGATATTAAGGAAGAGAATATTAAGATCCCAAGTTAAGGTTGTTAATTACAAGATGAAAATATTGCAAGGAGAACAAGACAAGAGGATCACCACATTACAAGCTAATTGGAAACCCATTTGATTCCAACAATTGATGTTATGCAATAGAATGTTATAGATGCAGAGGTAACACTTGGGTTATTTGATATGAGTACTCTTGAAGCCATGGAGGTGTTATATTATATTATACATGGACAAATTCAAGCTATAGTACAGTTGCAAAAATCAAGGGAGAGTTCCTTGGATACAGCCAAAAAAATATTTAGAGTTTTTTTTAAGAGGTTGTGATCAATAAGTTATTTTTATTGCTGCAGTTCAGTTTTGTACCTTTTTCATTGGTGTCAAAGGGGGAGTGATTGGTATGGTGAAAATACATCTAAAAGAGTGATTGGTATACAATGTATTGTAGAAAGTTATTGTAAATTTGTAAAGTTGAAAGGGGTAAGGATATTGTTTATTAATTGTTGTTTGATTTGCTTAGAGTCTGTTGATTTCCTTAACCCTACTTTACATTTAATTGAATTTGATTGATTGTATATTGCAATTGTGATTAGGGAGAAGATAAGATGCTCCTCTTCTATTCCCAAATGCACAAATGGAAGATCCAAGTTGATTAACCCAAAAGAAGGCCTAATGCACAAATGAATCAACTATTTGGAAGAGAGAATAAGAAGGATCTTAAATTCTATCAATTATTAAGTAAATATGGTTTATTACAGTAATTGAAAAGGATAGGAGGAACAACCAACCTTAAAATAATGTAGATATGAATAATTCTATATTCTAAGGTCTATAGACTGTTTCTGGAAAAATTGAAGTATGATGCGGAACCGGAACGTAGTGACGAACAAAACCGAGAAATATTTTTTTGTTTCGATGCCGTCTTATGAAAAAGGTTGACCTTGACCCACAAATGTCAACCCTGACCCAATAATGTTGACCTTGACCTGCACAGGTCCAACAGAGAATCTATTTGCAGAGTTTGATAGAAGGCCGAAAAGGGTATCCAAATCTGAGTCCAAATCTACAGTCTGAAACTTGTACCTACAAAGAAAAAGATGATTGTTTGTTGGGGGAGAGGGGTTTGCCTTGGTCAAACCCCAATTTTGGAATTAACCTCAAATATATGTAATTGAAATTGCATAAAGATAAAAAAAGTAAATGCATGAATTCACCTTGTTTGTAAAAGTCCTTGTGGAGGATTCAAATCCTTGAGTCCAAAAGTATGTATGTAAAAAATATGTACAGTGTAGAATGGTAGGATGTCTTGAATCTCTTGCTTGTAGATCTCCAAAACCAAGTCTTGAATGGGTTCTTGAATTTGGAAGAGGCTTGGAAGAAGGTGGATGGAGAGATCACTAAAAGGGCACCATGTAGCTTGAATCCTTCAATAGCCTCCAATGGATCTCCTTCATGAAAATGGATTCTTGAATGGATGGATGCTTGCTTGAAATCTTGAAGATAGTATTAGAATGCTTGATCATGATTAGAAGACTTAGTTTCTCAATCTTGCTTAGAGAAAATGAGAGGAGAAAGCTTCATTTTATATGAAACTAGGGCACAATCTTCTGAGCAGGCCGACATAGGATAATTAAATTCCCATCAGAGCCTTTACCCCTAGGAGAGGACCTATATTAAATATAATTTAGGAATTGACGCTTCGGAACCTGAAACAGCTGACCCGGAAGCAGGAAATAACTTTTGCAAAGACCGACATCCAGAAATTGCAAGAACCTGAAGTTTGAACACTAGGTCAAGGTTGAGGTTGACCTTGACCTAGGTCAAGGTCAAGGTCAACATAGACAAAAAAGGTCAACCCTGACCTTGAAGTCTAAAATCTTAGATCTGCAGTTGAGAATACAGAAATTAGGCTGGAAAGAAGTGGAAAGAGGGGCAGAACAGGGGGAAAGCCAGGTCTAACTTACGAACCCATTCTAGGTGCTTGATATGACCCCAAACCACTTACTCATAAGGCTAAACATGTCTACAATTAAAGTACTTCCATTTTCTGACTATACATTTAGCCCCAACTTTAGCAAGAGTATGAGCTCGACACAAACTCTTGGTAAAGGAGAACATACAAAAAAGACAATCTTAAAGGAATTAGAAGGAACAAAGAAATCCTCAAGCCCCCAAGAGACTTAAGTCTTTATCAGCCGTAAGATCACCATAAGAAAGACATCACTTAGTTAAGAAGAGAGAAAAAGGGTGTGATTATCTTACCCAATGAGAACTTATGTCCCATTGTGAACCACACAAAAGCATAACTGGAAAGATGGAGTTGAACTGCCTAGTGAATGTGGCTACTCACTAGTCAACCCATTAGGAAGATCCATTCTTAAATGGATCAAAACATTGTAAATTGAAAACTGGCGGAATCAAGAGATCTGTGTAAATTTTAAACTGGAGGGATCAAGAGATCCTAAAAAGTAAAAATGACCATGCTTTAAGGATTAGTTTTTAATCCATAAAGGGAAAATTTTTAAGTCTTGAAAACTATTTTGAATGTGCGTGTG
>MU223749.1:6039-20906 GCA_018584345.1 Thuja plicata
ATCATAATCTAGAGAATGCCTTTCCATGGACTATTACAACTCCCCAATTAACCTTCAGCTCAGCTGCATCCTTTTGCTCTGCTTTCAACTCAGATGAGCTTATTAGTGATCTCCCAAATGGAATTGCTCACAAGGAAGACAATTCATCTATAAGGGGCCAAACAGAAAATAAGAAGCCTGTCACCCATGAGAACTCTTCTACCTCTCATGATGGTGTTCATAATTACCATGATATAGTGGACTTGGCGGACCTCTTTCTTGATTCTCCTAATACCAATACTGCTGATAAGAGCAGCGACAGTAACTCCAACATGGCAGAATTTAGCACGAATTCTCAGCAGCAGTTACCTTGGGCATATCAAGAAGTATGCCCAGTTTACTGGGACAGCGTACATGGAGATCTATGGAGAGAAGAACACGCTTGAGACAGGTTATTTTATGTAATTTAAGCGTTGCACTATCTAGGATTTTCTATCAACTATCTTAAAGTCTCAATCATTCATACTTCTTGCCATGTAATATCAGACTTTCACTTGTTTGCAAGTTTAATAGCCTCATAAATGAGTTTGTGTTTATACTTTGTACTCTTATCATTTTGGGGGAATATATGCACCAAAATTGCTGGTACAACATGCTACTCATTTTATGGATCTATCTTATCGTATAAATAAATAGAATGAAAATAATACGTTTAACCACATTTCATTTCTTTCTCTAATCTAAAATGTAAACATAATAATTTGCTAAGGAATTCGATATATTTTAAAGTTCTAATTTACATATTTTGAAAATATTTTCTTATAGGTTGTAGTATTGAAATGAGAAGATATGGTTCAAAAAGTTATCTTGTAGTATTGAAATGAGAAGATATAGTTTAAAAAGTTATCTTGATTTTTAAAATGTATTTTTTTCATTGGTATAATATGTCCATGATGTTATGATGAGGTTTAATAATTATTGTTAATAATTTAGGTTTTATTATTATATATGTAGCATATAATATTTAGTACTTAGGGTTCGACTTTCAATATCTAATATTTAAGGTCTAATGTTTATTCTTATTCTTTCTATTGTACTCGTAGATTTGGGAGCATAGGAACCAGTTGGTTTCAACGAAAGTTGAGATCTACCCCTATTCTCATGGCTTCTTCATTATCTATTTTGACCCCAATAATGATAGGTATATTTTTCTACACATTGTTGTATAGGAATGGGGCTCAAATTCTCTCCCCATTTGCCTTTGATTCCCCTATTTCAACCCTCTAGGTGAAGCTACTAAATTTTCCCTTACCTAGGTGGTTTTCTTAAAGAAGACTCCTAATACCAAACTTTTATCTCAAGCTTCTTATGATCAATTTTTGGTGGATTTGGAGTTTTCTAAGCCACTTACTATTGAGATTTCAGTAAGGGCAGTTCAGATGCATTGGAGATAAATTATGGACTATGAAGAGATCCCTTTCAACAGTAGATGTTGTTTAGCTACATACATTTAACTTCTCGATGCCCCCACGATTCTCATCCACAATAGTCTTCCACTTGGTGGAAAGACACTGAGTAGTGCCATCTCACAATTTTTCCTACTAACTCATATTCTTTTTCAGAGCCTTTTGTAGATTGAGCACCTTTGTCTCCTTCCACTATACGAATTTTGGCAATTCATCTTGTCTCTACACATGTGGACCCTCTTTAAGTAGTTCATGTTGTTCGTACACCTGTGGCCCCTCCTACGACCTATTCTAGAAGCCTATTGAGTTGTGACAATAATGGTTTTTGAGTACCGTGTTAATGCTTTGCATTTTGACACCCTATAAATGCTTTTTGTTCCTATTTTCCCGGAAGGAATTTTGAATTTTTTCATGCATGTCAGGTGTTCATCACTCTTGTTTTGATATATGAAGACATCCCAGGTTGTCATATTCAATTTTCAAGTTGTTTAGTGATGAATTGTCTTGAGCACTTGTCCAATTCTGTATTTGTCCTCTAAATGTCAATTTGTTGTAACATGCATAGTTTGCATTTGAATAACTTGTGTCATTTTGTGTTTCATAAGCTGCCACTTTGGGAATATTTAACATGTATATCAGAGAGCCTATGTTTCAAAACCCAAGCCATTTCAAGTCAATTTGATGGGTTTTTAGTTTCCCCAAACTTGGTTCTACAGAACTATCTAGTTTCTCTATTTTTCCTAGAATGCTAAATAGCCTACTTTGGCGTCCTAAAAATTGCACCCAGTTGAATATTTTGATGAATTGAGCTTTCCCCTACATTGAAAAAATGAAAGTTTACCTATCTGAGGAGTTCCATACTCTGACCAATTCAGTTGTCCACTTTGTCCAATTGATTCTAAATAAGATTTTTGCATTTTACTGTGTTAACACTTAGAAAGTTTTTTAAGAGATTGATTTTGAGATCGTAGTAGTAATTGGCCAGTTGATCATCAGAGTAAGTTAGTTGATGGTTCATAATCCATATATGAAAATGAGTCAAGTTCCAGAGTTTCAGACTTTTAGGCTCTCTTTTGATTGGCTTGTGAAATCAAATTTGAAGGTGTTTTATGCAGATTTATAGTGTATACAAAGTTATTTTTGCAGAATGGATGCTTTCGAACGATATTAAATTGTTATCAGATGACTGCTTCAAGATGAGAGTGGTTTCCCTATACTCTTTGTATCCGAATGTGCTACCTAGAGCGGTGGTTAAGTCTCAGAGCATGTTTTGGTACTTTTGCAAGGGTCAATCCGAATGAGGTTTATGTAGTTTTGACATTTGCACTTACACAAGTATTGTGGAATTTCTAAGTTTGATCAGTTGCACCTTGCACCTGGAGTAAGATCCGGTGAAGCCCTTTTTCATGCATACCGATTGTTGATGAATATATCACCTTGCCAAGTGACAGCTCCTCAGGAGTTAATCTGATCTCTTTCCAAGTTACATTTCAGGCAAGGTTTTGCATGTATCTGAATATTTCAAATTGCACATTGAACAAACTAGCTCAATTCGAATGTTATTATCTTTTGGCTCTGATGTTTTCAAGCCAATCTAGTTGGCGACCATGTTCAGATGCTAGAGATGAGAGGTTTTTTCATTCTCTACATTCTCAAGGGGTCGTTCAGTCAGTTTTCTAGAGTATTTCCAAAAGCTACTGACTATGTTTTTATTTAGATGCAAAAGTCTCCAAGGTTGGTAGTAATGGGTGCCAATTAAATATTTTATGATCCAATCACTTAATGGGTTACATATTGGCATTATATAGAGCTATCAAGATTTACTTAACAAAAGTTTCAAATTGTGCAATCACTGGGTTAGTTAAAAATCTACATCATAAAGGCCTTTTGTTGTGTGATTCCACCAATTTTGATGTCTCAAATGCAAGTAAAGATTAGTCAAATTGCAATTCATTTGGTGGTAATGATGATATCAATGTTTCAGGGTTCAATACTCTATATGGCAGCCATGAGTCTCAAAATACTCAGATAGGAAGTAATGGTGTGTGTGATACCATTGAAGATATGAAAACTTTAATTCATGTTGCAAGTTGTGGACAGCTATCAAAATTTGCACCTACCACAGTTTTTCTCTCAACTGATAGACTTATGAATCACCTTGCGAATTGGAGAAGAAAGATCTACCGATGAATAAGATATGCCTTACCACAGTGGGAGCGTAAAAAATTCACACTTCTCTTGAGACACTAGTAAAGAACACCCTTTTGAGAAATTGTCTGATAAAGATGGATAGTCAAAAGATTGTTTCTTTTCAAAAAATTTATGATAAATGTATATGTAGGAGATGAAGCTCACAAGGAAGAAGGATAGCAGAGGGGTCTTTTGAAACATAAAAGCTAAATATTTGGTCTGCCAATGCTTGCAAAATACCATGGGAGCCAGCGCAGTTCAATAAAGAAGGAAGGGAGATATTTTATATGTTCTTTTATAAATATTAAACCAAAAACCCTGCGCCATGTTGAAAGAGATCTTTGAACAAGGTTTGAAGGATTCAAACATACATTGTATAAAGTAGAAGTTAGCGCATTGGATTTAGGAAGGACCCCACGCTAGGCAAAGAAAACATGGCAGCCCAAAACCAAAAATGAAAAAAGAAGTCTCCACGCTGATGTGAAGGAAGACATTTTAAAAATGTTAAATCAACAATACCAAAGCTTATGCAACACTTGATGGAAGATGAATTGAGGAGCACTGCGTGGAACATAAGGAGATTAACAATCTATGCAAGGGACAAAGACCAGTTTGGAAAGGTCTGCGTAGACATAGGGGCTGAGCATCATGATTGGTTTTTTGTTTTATTAAAACAAAACATGGCATTTGCAAAGTGCTTTGTTAAACATGGAGGAGATCCCAAAAAACAATAAGGAAGAGGAGAAGTCAGCGTTGTTAGTGAATTGAACATGTTTTCTGTTAAAATCCAATTTCATTGGGAGTCTCCGCAAGGATGGTCTTTCTTAATGGTAAAGTATTTGAAATACCAATGCTTTTAATATAGATACCTTGTACAGTAGATGGAAGGAACAGATTGGGATTCTGTAAAACATGCCATAGCCAAGGAAAGAAATCAAAATTTGTGCAACTTTTGTACACCAATACCCTGCGCAATGCAAGTAAGGAAGGGATTGTGTAGGATACTTGGGGGGGTTAATGTGCATTGAAAGAAAAATAATTTCAAGCAAATAGCAATTTCCAGATGTAATTCCAAA
This sequence comes from Thuja plicata, assembly GCA_018584345.1. Classification (NCBI taxonomy): domain Eukaryota; kingdom Viridiplantae; phylum Streptophyta; class Pinopsida; order Cupressales; family Cupressaceae; genus Thuja; species Thuja plicata. The sequence goes on from MU223749.1 coordinate 10,751, forward strand.
GGAGGCCCGCATAGAATGCATGGGGAAAATGAAATAAGTTTTAAAACATTAAAAATCAATGCACATGCAAATAAAATGATGGAGAGCAGCCCGCATAGATAAAGAATGAAGTTGCTTGTTGCTTTGTCTTAACCCTGCGCATTATATGGGAAGTCTTTCTAATACATTTGGTAGGAGCCCTGCACAATGCAAAGATGACGCAGCGCAGAGGGCACACATGGAGGAGGAAGTTGGAACATTTGAAAGCAAATGCACAGAGATTGCACAATATATTGGAGTGAAAGTCCAAACAATATGGAAGGAGAACCAATGTGAAAAAGCCGTGCAGGTATAGCAAAGGAGCTAGAAAATTTGAAAAATCTCAAAGTACAATAGCCCACATTGGCACTGGGTGGGGTTTTTTAAATATTCTTATGCCAGTGCTTACTTCATATAATAAGTAAAGAGCCAAGAGGCTTGTTGGTGGGCCCCTTGGCTGGAGGACTTAGTGCGCTGGTGGGCCTAGTTATTTTGAATACAAAATGAGTAAAAATATTTAAAACACATAGGGATTTAGTCCCACATTGGCATCGCAGAGGAAGTTTGAGATGTTTATAAACCAGAGCACAAATAAATTGAAATGTGAAGCAAAGTAGGAGGCTCTCTTCATGCGCGTGTGTAGGTGACAACAAGTGCATTGGGAAGTGTACCGCTGATAGAAGAAGATGAAATTTTGGTGACAATGTGATGGACAAGTGGCAATTGTGACAGGTGGCTTGGAGGACACATGGTGCAAGGTCACAAAGTCATGAAAGTAAACTGCGGTCAGAGAAAACCATGTGAGACTTCGCGACTAACCGCCAGCCTGACCACGTGCGCAGTCGCAAATTGATTCCAGTTAACCACCAGGGCATCTGAGATCACGTGAGTGTGTAGTTGCACAGTTGGGAAAGAAAGCTGTAGTTAAGAGATAACATAAGAGATTGAGCGACTTGAGGCTAGTTAAATGGGTCGCGCAGTCGCGAAAGGAAAAATGCTAAGACTTTAACCTTGCGAGATTCAACGACCACCGTCGGATCAAGATGGAAATAAAGGTCCTACATTTAGTCTCTAAAGGAACCCAGGGTTAAGAAATTCTTATAGAGACTTAGAGACTACAATATGAAGATAACCATAGTTAGAGGTGAGTTAAAAGATAGTTAGGAGCAGCCAGTTAGAGCATGCCAAGCGGCAAAATCTGGTGCTTTTTGTGCAATAAATGGCATAGAGGATAATTTCAAAGGGAGAGACATGTGGAGGATTTCAAAACTTAGAAGAATAAAAACAATATAGTCTGTGCAAATATTAAAGGGAAATATTAAATCTGATTTGGAGAAAAGAGTATAAAAATGCATATAACGTTAAAATAGTGTTAAAACATTAGGGCATGAGCTTTTTATATTTTGATGAAATATATTTTATTTCAAAACCTTGAAAACATGCATTCACGAAAGATTTTGAAGAGATTCAAATCAGATTTGATTGCACAGAATGAGACAAAATGAAAAATATTTTATTTACAAAGAAGCTTTCACGTAGAGATATTTCTAAAAGATTGAAAATCAGATATTGGAGGCAAATGGTCAGATTTGGAAGATTTTTCTCAAAATGAAATCAGTTTTTCTTAGAAAATAAAAGTAGACTTTGAACATACAAATCAAGTTAGATATTTGCGTAAAAGACAATTTAAATCAGATTTGATCAGAGCTTTCTTGGAGGGTTTTTCAAAGAATAAAACCAAATATTTGCAGAAGATATAAATCAAATTTGGAGGACTTTTTGAGACAGTTGAGATTAGATTTTCTTAGATAAATGAAGTCAGAAATTGAAAATACAAATCAGACTTTGAAATGGAAAAGTGAAATCAGATTGTTGATGAGGCAGTCACCGATTGAAATCAGATTTATCTTGGAGAAGGAAGTATAAGAAAAATATCATATTTGCAAGGAGGGATAGGTGTGAACCAAGAATGATTGCTAGGGTTCCTTCTTCTATTTATTCTCTCTTTTCTATGTTTTACAGGTTCCTGTTGCTGCTCTGTTTTGGGAGGTTTCTGAGTCTGTTCAGTGCCTTGCCAACAGTTTCAGAGGAGGATCCATTTGGTATCTTCTGTATATTTTCTCTCCTATGCATACAATTTTTTCTTATTTCCTTTATGTTTCTGAGAAAAACATCATTGTAACAACAACTTTATGAATGAGATTCAGTACTTATTGTTTTGTTATGAAGTTGTCTCCATTTTTGTTCTTGAATCATATAGAATAAGGCATTAAGGATGTTTTAATCTTGTCTATTTTTTATCAGCAGTAGTTTTATTCAAGGAATAACCGTGATTCAAGATTTGTATGAGTTGGAATATCAAGGGTATTACCAATCTTGTCTTTCTAGTTGATGCTAGTTATGTATTCTCTATTCCAAGGTCTCTTCTAAGGGGAGGGTTAAATTCTTTGAGTAGAAAGTTGCATATTTGAAATACACAGGTGGATTCATAATAAGAACTTGATTGATAGGGTTTGTCATATGTAAGGCATATAGACATATCAGACTATGTTGTTTTCCTTTATTCATAATATTTGTGCAATGTTATGTTTGACTATGTTGCCCATTCGATAAGACAATAGTCAATGCAAGATTTGAAATATTTCAGAAATCCATACATCAAATTATAATCAAAAAATCATTTCCCTTTCATGTTCTTAGGAGTGAATATTTCTCTGGTTTTCAAACATATGCAAGTATAAGACTTAACACAATATTGAGGTATTTGTTGCCTAAAATTCTGAAAACTATTCCACAGTTATATATTTGCAAGCTGGTGTTTGTCACAAAGAAGTCATGTGTGTTCAGATTAGGAAATACCCGACTGAGTGTTGTGGAAATCGAAGAAGGATGAATTAATCCCCATCAATTAGACTTAGTCTTGCTTGAATCAAGAGTTGGGAGTATAGAGATGGTTAAGTATTATTTTGTTTTGATTCAGAAAGAAAAAATCTCTAACAAATTAGTGACTCTAGTGGGGAATAAAAAAGAAAAAGTGATTAGTAAGTATAAGTGAGTTGTAGCCTTTCCTTGCTAAGTCAATCCCAGAGTCTGGTTATAGAGTCATTCTTTGCAACGACATATTTCTCAATTTTTTTGTAAAGTGAGTCAGGTACGTTATGTCTATCATTGCAAAGTGTTTTAAAGTCCAAGTTTCTCAAAGCTATATTCATACTATCTCACATGTGGTGAGTGGCGAATCTGAGCTCTCTGATTTGCACCAGTGTGTATATTTTAAAAAAAGACCACTAAGAAGGTGGACTTGTAGTGAAGAGGCAGAAGATAATAGGACTCCTGTGACTTATAGCATAATCAAGAGAGGAATCATCAAAAGACCCTATATTTGAGATGCATGCAAGTTTCTGTTTTTGAAGAAGGTCAGGGTGGGGTAAAGAGATCTCAACTGATTCAAATCTTTTCCTTTGCAAAGAGGTGGTGGCTCTACCAAGTTTTGAAGGTGATTTGTAGGTGACTTCAAATCAAATAGTTTGCAGCATCTTCATCATATTCTAGGTTTTTTTAATTTCATTGGATAAGTGCTTTTGTTCCATGAAAATCAGTTTTACATATTTTCCCTATTAAGTGGTCAACACTAATTGAGAGGGAAGAAAGAGGCAGTTAGTATTTTTTTCTTCCTACTAAGATGTCACAACTATTTAGGGGTAGGTTATGTTGGGCTATAAATTTTGAATGTATCCCTGGATACTCAAATCCTATTCCATCGGCTGTCAAAAATTTCTTGCCTAAATTCATTGGCATGGGTGAGCAATCAGCTAAGGAACATATAAATAAGTTTGCTAACTTTATAGATGATCATAAAATCACACATGAGGATGTATTAATGACCCTTTTTGCGATATCTTTAGTTTAGGGTGCTAGAGATTGGTTTAGAGAATAACCTCATGGTTCAATAGGATCTATGGTTGCACTAGAAGATTGTTTTGTTGAGCAATATGGTGAAGGTTATGAGCACACTGATTATCATGACATATCCAAATCTTGAGATCCTTTATCAGAACTTGAACTTGTTCTTGCTGAAATAGAAATATTAAGACAAAAGCTTCAAGAAAGGGTTGTTTTGACATTGCAAGAAATTATGACAAAACAAGAGGGTGAATCTCAATTTGATTTTTACATAAGGTTTTCTCCTAAGATTAATGAATATAATAAGGAGTATAGTCTTTCTTTCTATCCTTAGGAGTTTGTTTGGACTAATTTGTTTGTGAAGCTTTATTTTCCTGAATCAATTAATTTTCCAAGCTCTAAGAGGGTGGAATATATCTGGCATACCATGAAATGGATGGAACATGTTGAAAATATTTCATCTAAAGTTATACTTGAATATAAATCTACTGATGTTGAATCTGAAAATGTTGAGGATATTATATATCAATCTAGTTATGTTGATGAGGTTGAGTTTAGTGATATTGAATCTAGCTATTATGATAACCAAGTTGAGTCTACTTATGCTGAAAGTTATGATTATGATGCTGACAATGAACTCTATGAGCAGCAAGATGATAAAAATGAATGTATAGCTAGAAATATTCCTTTTGAGTTGGTAGACTGTTCTTTGTCTTAGCATAACAATGCAGATTTCTTGTTTCATTTTGAAGATATTCTGTGTGGACAAAAAGATGATTATTATAATGCAGATGTAAGTGTCTACAGTTATTTCTTTAGACAAGAGGATATAGACCAAGAGGTCTCATTCCATGTTTCAAATGAGGAATAAATTTGAATTTTTGTCTTATGAATATCTCAGATTTTCAGGGAAGGATAGATTTGAATCCCTGCACCTTATACACATTGAGGTTGACAAGGAATGTATATTAGATGGTCAGAGTTTTGATACTTATATTTCTGATTTTCTGTGTACTACCATGTCACTAGACTACAACAAAATTGAATATGATATGTAAGATGATTAAAGCATCATTGTTGTCTCAGATTTAAGGGGTGAATATTTTCTTGATATAATGTTGAGCACTGATTGGGATAGTTGTGGCGATTTTAAATCTTTTGTTGATTCTAAATCTTCCATTAAACCATTAAAAGATGGTCCTTCAGTTGCTCAAGTTACATATGTTCATAATGAGTATATTAGTGTTTTCCCTCCCACCCAACAACAAGTCTTGGGTTTGTATGATGCTAGTAATTTGCAGGAAAGTACCGGAGAGATTTCTTATAAGGATATACAAATCACTCACAAGATGCAGGATGATAATCCATTTGAAAATAATTATATGGATCATGACATGGAGTTTCCATGTTTTGATAATAATGATGTTGAATCTTGTTCTTTTTCTATTCCTGATTTATCTCTTCTTACAAAAGGTCAAAATCATTTGCATGAGATCCCTAATGATTATGATTATCCTAACTTTGATGTTTCTCAAATTTTTGTTCCTTATCCTTTGAAAAATGGGCTAGATCATGTCCCAAGTGATGAATATCCTCAATGTTTGCACAAGGTTCAATATGCTTTCTCTTTTGATATGCAAGCTATTGGTATGGATGGATCCAATAATGATGACTCCAGTAGTATGGCATAATTTGAGTGCTTTCCTTTTCAGTGGGATAGTGATTTTCTAAGATGTGGCATAAGGATTGAAGATGACAAATATTACATTTATCCTAGTTTCTTTTTGTCTAATGAGTGTAACATGCATATGCCACACAATTTACATTCTCACACTCTACCTGGTTTTCATCAAAGTTTAGATGATGAATATGCTGATAATTTTTTATCTGATGAGCTAATACAAGATGACAGTATGTCAAATCAGACTGATGAAAGTGGTATTGTTATCTTGTTTCTGGAGAAAAGAGAAGATAATTTTTTTGTTAATAGCGGTAAGAGATGATTCAAATTTTAGGGGCTTGGGCCCTCATGTAAATAATGTACATCTTGTATAGTCATTTTCCTTTCAGTAGTGTGGTGTGTTTTCTTTCAATAAAGGGTTCCCAGTTTTGAAAAGAGAAAGGGGAAAGAAGAGAGAAAGAAAGTCTGATTTGATTTTTTAATGGTCTATTGTACCATGAGATTCTAAAGCTCTCTGCATGACCACATGGGGCATGCATCCTCAGTCAGAACCACTGTTGTTACTCAAAAATACAACAAGGGTTTTTGAGTACCTTGTTAATGCTTTGCATTTTGACACCCTATAAATGCTTTTTGTGCCTATTTGCCCAGATGGAATTTTAAAATTTATCATGCATGTCAGTTGTTCATCACTCTTTTTTTGACATATGAAGACATCCCAGGTTGTCACATTCAATTTTTGAGTTGTTTAGTGATGACTTCTTTTGAGCACTTGTCCAATTCTGTATTTGCTGTCTAAGTGTCAATTTGTTGTAACAGACACAGTTTGCATTTGAATAACTTGCGTCCTTTTGTGTTTCATAAGATTCCACTTTCAAAATATTTAACATGTATATCAGAGAGCCTATGTTTCAAAACCCAAGAAATTTCAAGTCCATTTGATGGGTTTTTAGTTTCCCCAAACTTAGTTCTACAGAGCTGTCTAGTTTCTCTATTTTTCCCGGAATGTCGAATAGCCTACTCTGACGTCGTACAAGTTGCACCCAGTTCAATATTTTGATGAATTGAGATTTCCCCTATATTGCAAACATGAAAGTGTACCTATTCAAGGAGTTTCAGACTCTGAACAATCCAGTTGTCCACTTTGTCCAATTGATTATAAATCAAATTTCTGCATTTAACTGTGTTAACACTTAGAAAGTTTTTCAAGAGATTGATTTTGAGACGCAGTAGTAATTGGCCAGTTGATCATCAGAGTAAGTGAGTTGATGGTTCATAATCCATATATTAAATGACTAATTTTCTAGAGTTTCACACTTTAAGGCTCTCTTTTGATTAGCTTGTGAAATCAAATTTGAAGGTGTTTTATGCAGATTTACAGTGTATACAGAGTTATTTTTGCAGAGTGACTACTTTCAGAAGATGGTAACTTGTTATCAGATGACCGTTTCAATATGGGAGTGGTTTCCCTATACTCTTTGTATCTGAATGCACTATTTGGACTGGTGGTTAAGTCTCAGAGCATGTTTTGGTAATTTTGTAAGGGTCAATCCGAATGAGGTTTATGTTGTTTTGAAATTTGCACTTACACCGATATTATGGAATTGATAAGTTTGATCGGTTACACCTTGCACCTGGAGTAAGATCTGATGAATCCCTTTTGTGTGCATACTGAGTGGTAATGAATAGATCACCTTTCCAAGTGACGGCTCCTCAGGATTTGATCTGATGTTTTTCCAAGTTATATTTTGGGCAAGGTTTTGCATGTATTTGAATATTTCAAACTGCAGATTGAACAAACTAGCTTACTTTGAATGTTATTATCTTTTGTCCCTGATTTTTTCAAGCCAATCCATTTGGTGACCATGTTCAGATGCTGGAGATGAGTGGGTTTTTCATTCTTTACATTCTTGAGGGGTCGTTCAATCAGTTTTCCAGAGTATTTCCAGAAGCTACTTACTATGTTTTTATTCAGATGCAAAAATATCCAAGGTTGGTAGTAATGGATGGAAATTAAATATTTTATGATCCAATCTCTTAATGGTTTACATATTGGCATTATATAGAGTTGTAAACATTTACTTAACATAAGTTTCAAAGTGTGCAATCACTGGGTTAATTGAAAATCTACATCATAAAGGCCGTTTGTTGTGTGATTCCACCAATTTTGATGTCTCAAATGCAAGTGAACATTAGTCAAATTGCAAGTCATTTGGTGGTAATGATGATATCAATGTTTAAGGGTTCAGTATGCTATATGGAAGCCATGAGTCTCAAAATAATCAGATAGGAAGTAATGGTGTGTGTGATACCATTGAAGATATGAAAACTTTAATTCACGTTGCATGTTGTGGACAACTATCAAACTTTGTACCTACCATAGTTTCTCTCTCAACTGATAGACTTATTCATCACCTTACAAATTGGAGGAGAAAGATATATGGATGAAGAATATATGGCTTACCACAATGAGATCCTAGAAAATTCACACTTCTTAGGAGACACTAGTAAAGAACACCTTTTTGAGCAATTGTCTGATAAAGATGGATAGTCAAAAGATTGTTTCTTTTTAAAACATTCATCACAAATGCATTTGCAGGAGATGAAGCCTATGTGGAAGAAGGATAGGAGAGGGGTCTTTTAAAACATAAAAGCCAAATATTTGGTCTGCCAATGCTTGCGCAATACCATGGGAGCTAGCGCAGTTTAATAATGAGGGAAGGGACATGTTTTATATGTTTTTTTATAAACATTAAACCAAAAGCCCTGCACCATGTTCAAAGAGATCTCTAAACAAGGTTTGAAGGATTCAAACATACATTCAAAGCAATGTATTCTATAAATTAGAAGTCTGCACATTGGATTTAGGAAGGACCCCATGCTAGGCAAAGAACACATGACAACCCAAACCAAAAATGAAAATAGAAGTCTCCACGCTGATGTGAAGGAAGACGTTTTAAAAATGTTAAATCAACAATACCAAAGCTTACACAACACTTGGTGGAAAATGAATTGAGGAGCACTACATGAAAGATAAGGAGATTAACAGCGTGCACAAGGGACAAAGACCAGTTTGGAATGGTCTACATAAACATAAGGGTTGAGCATCATGATTTTTTTTTTGTTTTATTAAAACAAAACATGGCGTTTGCGAAGTGCTGCGTTAAAAATGGAGGAGATCCCACACAACAATAAGAGGAGAAGTCAGTGTAGTTAGTGAATGGAACATATTTTGTATTAAAAGCCAATTTGATTGGGAGTCTGCACAAGGATGGTCTTTCTTAATGGTAAAGTTTTTAAAATGCCAATGCTCACTAGTACATTTGAGGTCAAATTCCGACGGCCATTTGTCAGATTTCCAATGCTTATTTGTCAGTATTTCAACACATGAGTCTGTCACCATTTTTGCATAGGAAATTGTGACAGAAGACACATCTGTCAGTTTACCGACCCCAGATCACGTTGGAAACTTTCACATGACAACAACTTCATTATGAAATTTCTTGTGGTTCATCCATCGGCATTCCGACACCACGACCTATCGGAAATATACAATCTCTAAAAGAAATAACTCTCAAAAACATATCCTTTCTGACATTATAACCGTTGGCATACCGACAATTGCCATCTAGTTCCGACAGATATACCTTTCAGATATATAGCATTACTGTCGAAGTTTCTATTGAAAAATTTCTATTTGCGACACTTTAACTGTTGGAATAGCGACAGTCGTGCAACATTTCTTCAACAGGTTTCCCTTTCAGACGTATAGCATTACTGTCGGAAGAATTGTCATAAATTATGATTCTTCGACATTTTATCTGTCAAAAATAATGCACTGTTGTCAGAAATTCATTATGAAATGTTGAAAAACTGATGGATATGCACATTAAAGATAAAATAGCTCAAGAGACCATCATAGGTTCTCTCTTTCTTTGGTCTATATTATTGACAGAATGTTTTACCTTTCATTAGCTCATCAAATCTGGGGATTTGAAGAATTTAATAGAATATTTTCATGACAACATATATTATTTAAGTTGACATTGCATGAATTTATCTACTTCGCACACTTGTAGACTATGAGGATGGCGATAAAGAAGCATGGCCATGGTAGGAGATGCTTCTTTATCGCCGTCTTCATAGCATACAAGTGTGCGAAGTAGATAAATTCGTGCAACGTCAACTTAAATAATATACGTTGTCATGAAAATATTCTATTAAATTCTTTCAAATCCCTGGATTTGATGAGATAATGCAATGTAAAACATTTTGTCAATAATATAGACCGAAGAAAGAGACAACCAATGATGGTCTCTTGAGCTGTGTTATCTTTAGTCCTAGCTACTGTCCTAGCTACCTGTCGATCGTCGAGAATAATCACCACCTTGCATTTATGTACACTACACAAATTGATCCCAGTCTCGCAAAAACATTTTACACTTGTACATATCATCAATACTGGAGGCCTAAAGTAATTTTATACGATCACTAGAACATTTCGTGCATGGATGAGAAACAGTATCCAAAGTTTCTAGATAACCATTTTTGAGA
>MU223749.1:61672-73942 GCA_018584345.1 Thuja plicata
GGGAAAATTCAAAATTCAAAATTCTACCGGCTTTATCGGGTACCTAAAAATATCGGGTACCCGATTAGGCTCGGTATTGCTTTGTGCACCATACCTACCTGGTCAACTCTTCAAATGTCTCAAAAACTAGTTTTTCCCCTGTTTCTCTGAGTTCCAGACTTCGACCATGTAGCTAACGAATTTTTTTTGACCTGAATTTGATGAAATGAAAAGGGTATCTTAAGGAGATTATCATCATTCTATCGATATAATTGCTGTCAAATTTTGAATTCGGTAAGTAATTATTAGTTATTTTCCAATTGAGTTACCTCTAAAGTGCTGATTTATATACTGATTGAAAAATGGCTATAACTTTCAGACGGTATAACATTTTTGAAAACCAAAAAATGCATCACATTCTATGCTTCGCCTAATATAAGAAAAAAAATTATTTTTTTGAATTTGGTAAAGTTTTCAATGAGTTAAGGTGGTCAGACACGGGAGATTTTTTATTCTAAAAATGTTGTAGCAGATAATTCATAATTAATTATTTTTTTAGCATAAAATTACACAAAAATATGTGTCACATCCGGGAAGGAGTCTACTACTTATATATAACATCTTCTAAAAAATATTATCATTTGATTATGATTAAGGTGGTCAGACATACACCTACTTCTTAGTTTTTGCCTAAATTTTTTGTACTGCTGCATTGAAATCTATACTTTTCACCAATCATATTAACTTTTTTTTAGAAAAGGCCTAGTATTTTAGAAACTAAATTCAATTTCCTACAGATTCTATTCTTACAACTTTTGGATATTAAGTTGATAGCTAGTTCAAATTTTCACATCAAGTTGACTAACCCTGATTTTGCTGATTTTTCATTGCCACTTAAGGGCATAGTTTGGCCCCCCATGATCTTGCACATACCCTAGTGTTTGTCACAAAGAAGTCATGTGTGTTCAGATTAGGAAATACCCACCTGAGTTCTATAGAGCTTGGAGAAGAAGGAGGAATTAATCCTCATCAATTAGACTTAGCCTTGATTGAATCAAGATTTGGGAGTATAGAGTTGGTTAAGTATTAATCTGTTTTGATTCAGCAAGAAAAATCTCTAACAAATTGGCAACTCTAGTAGGGAATAAAAAGGAAAAAGTGATTAGTAGGTATAAGTGAGTTGTAGCCTTGCTTTTCTAAGTAAATCCCTGAGTACAGTTATAGATTGATTGTTTGCAAAGACATATTCCTCAAATTTTTTGTAAAGTGAGTGAGGTATGTTCTGTCTATCATTGCAAAGTGTCTGAAAGTCCAAGTTTCTCAAAGCTATATTCATACTATCTCACATGTGGTGAGTGGTGACTCTGAGTTCTCTGATTTGCACCAGTGTGTATATTTAAAATAAAAAGAATAATAAGAAGGTGGACTTGCAGTGAAGAGGCAGAAAATAATAGGACTCCTGTGAATTATCGCATAGTCAAGAGAGGAATCATCAAGAGACTCTATATTGGATATGTATGAAAGTTGTTGGTTTTGAAGAAGGTCAAGGTGGGGTAAAGAGATCTCAGCTGATAAAAAAAAATTCCACTGCAAAGAGGTGGTGTCTCTACCAAGTTTTGAAGGTGATTTGGAGGTAAATTCAAATCAAATAGTTTGCAGCAGCTTCATCATATTCCAGGTATTTTTATTTTCATTGGATAAGTTCTTTTGTTCCATGAAAATTAGTTTTACATATTTTCCCTATTAAGTGGTCAACACTGATTGAGAGGGAGGAAAGAGGAAGTGAGTATTTTTTCTGCATACTAAGATGTCACAACTATTTAGGGGTACGTTGTGCTGGGCTATAAATTTTGAAGGTATCCCTGGATACCCAAATCCTATTCCATCGGTTGCAGAGATTGCTTGCCTAAATTCACTGGCATGGGTGAGCAATCAACTAAGGAACATATAAAAAAGTTTTTTGACTTAATAGATGATCATAACATCACACATGAGGATGTATTAATGACCCTTTTTGTGATATCTTTAGTTGAGGGTGCTAGAGATTGGTTTAGAGAATTACCTCATGGTTCAATATGATCTATGGCTGCACTAGAAGATAATTTTGTTGAGCAATATAGTGAAGTTTATGAGCATAGTGATTATCATGACATATCCAAATCTGGAGATTCTTTATCAGAGCTTGAACTTGTTCTTGCTGAAACAAAAATATTAAGACAAAAGCTTCAAGAAAGGGTTGTTTTGACATTGCAAGAAATTATGAGAAAAGAAGAGGGTGAATCTCAATTTGATTTTTACATAAGGTCTTCTGCTAGGATTAATGAGTATAATAAGGAGTATAGTCTTTCTTTCTATCCTCAGGAGTTTGTATGGATTAATTTGTTTGTGAATCTTTTTTTTCCTGAATCAATTAATTTGCCAACCTCTGAGAGGGTGGAATATATCTGGCATACCATGAAATGGATGGAATATGTTGAAAATCTTTCATCTAAAGTTATACCTGAATGTGAATCTGAAAAGGTTGAGGATGTTGAATATCAATCTAGTTATGTTGATGAGGTTGAGTTTAGTGATATTGAATCTAGCTATCATGATAACGCAGCTGAGTCTACTTATGTTGAAAGTGTTGATGATGATACTGACAATGAACTCTGTGAGAGACAAGACAATGAAAATGAATGTATAGCTGGAAATATTCCTTTTCAGTTGGTAGACTTTCTTTTTCTTAGCATAACAATGCAGATTTCTTGTTTCACTTTGAAGATATTTTATGTGGACAGCAAGATGATTATTATGATGCGGATGTAAGTTTCTGCAGTGAGTGCTTTCCTTTTTAGTGGGATGGTGATTTTCTAAGATGTGGCATAAGGATTGAAGATGATAAATATTACATTTATCCTAGTTTCTTTTTATCTAATGAGTGTAAGATGCATATGCCACACAGTTTACATTCTCACACTCTGCCTAGGTTTCATGAAAGTTGAGATGATGAATATGCTGATATTTTTTTATCTGATAAGCTAATACAAGATGGCAGTAGGTCAAATCAGACTGATTAAAGTGGTATTGTTAGCTTGTTTCTAGAGTAAAGAGCAGAGAATTTTGTTTTTGACAGAGGTAAGAGGTTATTAAAATTTTAGGGGCTTCAGGCCTTATGTAAATAATGTACATCTTGTATAGTCACTTTCCTTTCAGTTGTGTGGTGTGTTTGCTTTCAATAAAGGGTTCCCAGTTTTGAAAAGAGAAAGGGGAAAGAAGAGAGAAAGAAAGTCTGATTTGATTTTTGAATGGTCTATTTTCCCATGAGATTCTGAAGTTATCTACATGCCCGCATGGGGCACATGTCCTCAATTAGAGCCATTATTGGCACTTAAAAATACAAGGGTTTTTGAGTATCTTGTTAATGCTTTGCATTTTGACCCCCTATAAATGCTTTTTGTGCCTATTGCCCAAATGGAATTTTGAAGTTTATCATTCATTTCAGGTGTTCATCACTCTTTTTTTTACATATGAAGACATCCCAGGTTGTCAGATTCAATTTTTGAGTTGTTTAGTGATGACTTGTTTTGAGCACTTGTCCAATTTTGCATTTCCCGTCTAAGTGTCAATTTGTTGTAACAGGCACAGTTTGCATTTGAATAACTTGTATCCTTTTGTGTTTCATAAGCTGCCACTTTGGTAATATTTAAAATGTATATCAAAGAGCCTTTGTTTCAAAACCCAAGCCATTTCAAGTCCATTTTATGGGTTTTCAGTTTCCCCAAAGTTGGTTCTGCAGAACTGTCTAGTTTCTCTGTTTTTCCCAAAATGTTGAATAGGCTACTTTTACGTCCTACAAGTTGTACCCAGATCAATATTTTGATGAATTGAGATTTCCCCTACATTGAAAACATGAAATTGTACCTATCCAAGGAGTTTTAGACTCTGACCAATCCAGTTGTCGACTTTGTCCAATTGATTCTAAATCGGATTTCCGCATTTTACTGTGTTAACCCTCAAAAAGTTTTTAAGAGATTGATTTTGAGATGCATTAGCAATTGGATAGTTGATCATAGAAGTAAGTGATTTGATGGTTCATAATCTATATATGAAAATGAATCAAGTTCTAGAGTTTCAGACTTTAAGGCTCTCTTTTGATTAGCTTGTGAAACCAAATTTGAAGGTGTTTTATGCAGATTTACAGTGTATACAAAGTTATTTTTGCAGAGTGGCTGCTTTCAGAAGATGGTAACTTGTTATAATATGATTGTTTCAAGATGAGAGTGGTTTCCCTGTACTCTTTTTTTCTTAATGTGCTACCTGGACCGGTGGTTAAGTCTTAGAGCATGTTTTGGTACTTTTGCAAGGGTCAATCTGAATGAGGTTTATGCTGTTTTGACATTTTTACTTACACCAGTATTCTGGAATTGCTATGTTTGATCAGTTGCACCTTTTACCTAGAGTAAGATCTGGAAAAGCCCTTTTGTGTGTATACTGATTATTGAGGAATAGATCAACTTTCCAAGTGATGACTCCTCAGGAGTTGATCCGATGTCTTTCCAAGTTACATTTCGGGCAAGGTTTTGCATGTATCTGAATATTTCAAATTGTAGATTGAATAAACTAGCTCCCTTTTAATTTTATTATCTTTTGGCCCTGATGTTTTCAAGCCAATATAGTTGGCGACCATGTTTAGATGTTGGAGATGAGTGGATTTTTCATTCTTTACATTCTCAAGGGGTCGTTCAGTCGGTTTTCCAGAGTATTTCCAGAAGCTACTTACTATGTTTTTATTCAGATGCAAAAGTCTCCAAGGTTGGTAGTAATGGGTGCCAATTAAATATTTTATGATCCAATCGCTTAATGGGTTACACATTGGCATTATATATAGCTATAAACATTTACTTAACAGATGTTTCAAAGTGTGCAATCACTGGGTTAATTGAAAATCTACATCATAAAGGCCTTTTGTTGTGTGATTCCATCAATTTTGATGTCTCAAATGCAAGTGAACATTAGTCAAAATGCAAGTCAATTGGTGGTAATGATGATATCAATGTTTTAGGGTTCAGTATGCTATATGGCAGCCATGAGTCTCAAAATACTTAGATAGGAAGTAATTGTGTGTTTGATACCATTGAAGATATGAAAACTTTAATTCATGTTGCAAGTTGTGGATAGCTATCAAACTTTGCACCTACCACAATTTTTCTCTCAACTGATAGACTTATGCATCACCTTGCAAATTGGAGGAGAAATATCTACGGATGAAGAAGATATGGCTTACAACAATGGGAGCCTAGAAAATTCACACTTCTTTGGAGACACTAGTAAAGAACACCTTTTTGAGCAATTGTCTGATAAATATGGATAGTCAAAAGTTTTTTTCTTTTTAAAACATTATTGGAAAATGTACTTGTAGGAGATAAAGCCCACATGGAAGACAGATAGGAGAGGGGTCATTTAAAAGATAAAATCCAAATATTTTGTCTGCCAATGCTTGCACAATACCATGGGAGCCAGCGCAGTTCAATAAGGAAGGAAGGGACATGTTTTATATGTTGTTTTATAATCATTAAACCAAAAACCCTGTGCCATGTTGAAAGATATCTCTAAACAAGATTTGAAGGATTAAAAAATACAATCAAAGAAATGCATTGTATAAAGTAGAAGTGAGCGTATTGGATTTAGGAAGGTCTACATGCTAGGAAAAGAACACATGGCAGCCCAAACCAAAAAAGAAAAAAGAAGTCTCCACGCTGATGTGAAGGAAGACATTTTAAAAACATAAATCAACAATACCAAAGCTTACGCAACACTTGGCAGAAAATGAATTGAGGAGCACTGCATGGAAGATAAGGAGATTAACAACCTATGCAAGGGACAAAGACCAGTTTGGAATGGTCTACGTAGACATAGGGGTTGAGCATCATGGTTTTTTTTTTTTGTTTTATTAAAACAAAACATGGCATTTGCAAAGTGTTGCGTTAAACATGGAGGAGATCCCATGCAACAATAAGGAAGAGGAGAAGTCAGCGCAGTTAGTGAATGGAACATGTTTTGTGTTCAAAGCCAATTTGATTGGGAGTCTGCGCAAGGATGGTCAAGTTCTTAATGGTAAATTATTTGAAATGCCAATGATTTTAACATAGATACCTTGCATAGCAAATGGAAGGAGAAGATTGGGAGTCTGCACAACATGCCATAGACAAGGTAATAAATCAAAATCTGTGCAACTTTTGTACACCAATACCTTGCGCAATGCAAGTAAGGAAGGGGTTGTGCGGGATACTTGCGGGGGTTAATGTGCATTGAAAACAAAATAATTTCAAGCAAATAGAAATTGCCAAATGTAATTACAAAGGAGGCCCGCACAACATGCATGGGGAAAATGAAATAAGTTTTAAAACATTAAAAATGAATGCACATGCAAATTAAATGATGGAAAGTAGCCTGCACAGATGAAGAATGAAGGTGGTTGTTGCTTTGTCTTAACCCTGTGCAGCATATGGGAAGTCTTTCAAATGCATTTGGTAGGAGCCCTGCTTAATACAAAGATGACCCAGCACAGAGGGCACACATGGAGGAGGAAGTTGGAACATTTGAAATGCAAATGCACAGAGATTGCGCAATGTATTGGATTGAAAGCCCAAACAATATGGAAGGAGAACCAAAGTAAAAAATTTGCGCAGGTATAGTAGAGCAGCTAGAAAATTTGAAAAATCTCAAAGTACAATATCCACATTGGTAGTGGGTGGGATTTATTAAATCTTTTTATATGCTAGCACTTACTTAGTATAATAAGTAAAGAGCCAAGAGGCTTGTTGGCGGGCCCCTTGGCTGGAAGACTTAGTGCGCTGGTGGGCCCATTTATTTTGAATGAAAAATGAGTAAAATTATTTAAAACCCAAAGGGATTTAGTCCCACATTGGCCTCCTTGAGGCAGTTTGAGATGTTTATAAGGTAAAGCACAAACATATTGAAATGTGAAGCACAGAAGGAGGCTTTCTTCACATGCGTGTGTAGGTGACAACAAGTGCATTGGGAAGCATGCCGGTGATAGAAGAAGATGAAATTTTGGTCACGATGTGGTGGAAAAGTGGTGATTGTGAGAGGTGGCTTGGAGGACATGTGGCGTAAGGTATTGAAGTCATGAAAGGAAACTGCGGTCAGAGAAAACCATGTGAGACTTTGCGACTAACGGCCAGATTGACTGCGCGCATAGTCGCGAAGTGATTCCAGTTAACCACCAGGGCATCCAAGATCACCCGAGTGTGCAGTCATGCAGTTCGGGAAATAAATCCACAGATAAGAGATAAAATTAGAGAATGAGCGACTGGAGGCTAGTTAACTGGGTCACGCAGTCACAAAAGGAAAAATGATAAGTCTTTAACCTTGTGAGATCAAGCAACCATCGTCAGATCAAGATGGAGATTAAGGTCTTGTGTTTAGTCTCTAAAGGAACCCATGGTTAATAAATTCTTATAGAGACTCAAAGACTACACTATGAAGATAACCGTGGTTAGAGGTGAGTTAAAAGCTAGCTAGGAGCAGCCAGTCAGAGCATGCCAAGTGGCAAAATCTGGTGCTTTCTATTCAGAAAAGGGCATAAAGGAGAATTTCAAAGGGAGAGAAATGTGTAGGATTTCAAAAGTTAAAAGAATTAAAACAATATATTATGTGCAAATATCAAAGGGAAATATTAAATCTGATTTGCAGAAAAGAGTATAAAAATGTAAAGAAGGTTAAAATAGTGCTAAAACATTAGGGCATGATCTTTTTATATTATGATGAAAAATATTTTATTTCAAAACCTTGAAAACATGCATTCATGGAAAATTTTGAAGAGATTCAAATCAGATTTGATTTGCACAGAATGAGACAAAATGCAAAATATTTTATTTACAATGAAGCTTTCATCGAGGGACATTTCTCAGAGATTGAAAATCAGATATTGGAGGCAAATGGTCAGATTTGGAAGATTTTTCTCAAAATGAAATCATATTTTCTTAGAAAATAAAAGCAGACTTTGAACAAACAAATGAAGTCAGATATTTGCAGAAAAGATAGTTTAAATTAGATTTGACCAGAGCTTTCCTAGAGGGTTTTTCAAAGAACAAAATCAGATATTTGCAGAAGATATAAATTAGATTTGGAAGTTTTTTTGAGACAGCTGAGATCATATTTTATTAGATAAATGAAGTCATAATTTGAAAAGACAAATCAAAATTTTAAATGGAAAAGTGAAATTAGATTTTTGATGAGGTAGCCACCGATGGAAATCAAATTTATCTTGGAGAACCAAGGATAAGAAAAAGATCAGATTTACAAGGAGGGACAGGTGTGAACCAAGAATGATTCCTAGGGTTTCCTTCTTCTATTTATTATCTCTTTTCTATGTTTTAGGCGTTCATGTTGCTGCTCTGTTTTGGGAGGTTTCTGAGTCTGTTCAGTGCCTTGCCAAAAGTTTCAGAGCACGATCCATTTGGTATCTTCTTTATATTTTCTCTCCGATGCATACAAAGTGTTCTTATTTCCTTTCTGTTTTGAGAAAAAAACATCATTGTAATAGAAACTTTATGAATGAGTTTCAAGACTTGTTGTTTTTTTATCAATTTGTCTCCAATTTTGTTCTTGAATCATATAAAATAAGGCATTAAGGATTTTTTAATCTTGTCTATTGTTGATCAGCAATATTTTTATTTAAGGAATAACTGTGATTCAAGATTTGTATTCAGATTTGTATGAGTTGGAATATCAAGGGTATTACCAATCTCTTGTCTTTCTAGACGATGTTGGTTATGTATTCTCTATTCCAAGGTATCTTCTAAGGGGAGGGTTGAATTCTATGAGTAGAAAGTTGCATATTTGAAATACACAGGTGGATTCATAAAAAGAACTTGATTGATAGGGTTTTTCAGATGTAAGGAATATAGACATATCAGATTGTGTTGTTTTCCTTTGTTCATAATCTCTTTGCAATGTTATGTTTGACTCTATTTCCCATTGGATAAGGCACTGGTCTATGCAAGATTTGAAATATTTCATAAATCCATACATCAAACCATAATCAAAAAATCATTTCCCTTCCATCTTCTTAGGAGTTAAGATTTCTATAGTTTTCAGACATATGCAAGTATAAGACTTAACACAATATTGAGGTATTTGTTACCTAAAAGTCTGAAAACTATTCCACATTTATATATCTGCAAGCTGGTGTTTGCCACAAAGAAGTCATGTGTGTGAAGATTAGGCAATACCCACCTGAGTGATGTGGAGCTCAAAGAAGGAGGAATTAATCCTCATCAATTAGAATTAGTCTTGCTTGAATCAAGAGTTGGGAGTATAGAGTTGGTTAAGTATTAATCTGTTTTGATTCAGCAAGAAAAATCTCTAACAACACCCATTAGCATTTACGAGGAGAATTTCCTTTATGTTCAAGCATTAGTGAGTGGTGACTTGGCTTTAGAATGTTAGCCAGAACCAAGCCTTACTTTTGAGCCTTAGCTAGTGCATTAATGGAAGGTGAAACTGATACTAAACTTGTAGGGATAGAGTTATTTTACAGGCAAATCCTCAAGGGAAGGCCCAGCCTTACCCCGATCATGTAGGCTTTTTGATCATAAAGGAAGGTGCCACCCAATACTCAAAACTCTCCCTATTGGGATATTATCCTTGGAAGGAGGAAAATGATAGTATCCTATATTAGCTTTTTTATTAAAAATCCTAAATTTGATGACTTTTAGGACTAGGTTCAGGCTCTTTTTTTTCTTCTGAAAAATGTAATCAATATCACATTAAAGTAGATTCTGGTTAATATTTTCTATAAGAAATGTTTTCATACTACTTTTCCTGTCATAGATCACTTTTCATTTATTTTATTATTCAAGAGGAAAAACATTTATAAGTATTACCATGCCTTCGACACACCCATCACCTCCACACAACTTATGTAAGTTTGCAACTTCCAGCACCGTTTGGTGATACACGCAGTGAGGAAAGTGCTCGGATTCAACTTCCTAAGAACAAATCACATATACATAGTATATTCTGACATATGTATTGGTTTCCTAGCTAGTATCTTGGTTGTTGGTTCTACAAAAACTCTGGCAGAGGAGATTTGCAGCTGCTTGTTTTCAGAAGATTATCTAGCGGGTCTTCACAATGCTATCATCAACATCGACACTAACCTTACCACCCTTCTTCCTTGGGATCTTTCCACGGTCATGAGTGTTGGAGAAATTTTTTCTGGCTTTGGAGCTGGCCCAAGATGAAACATCTATGGAGGGCCTCCTAGATGTCTCTTAATTCTGCGGAGTTGGGAGTGGGAAGATCATCAACTGAGAAGGAGCACGATGAGAAGAGGAATACAATTCCTGACCAAGTTTCTCAGCATTGAGGATGGATTGAATGTTCCTTATGGGGAAATTTTGGATGAAGCCATCACCTGGGTCTACCATTACAAATATGAAGAGAAATTGGACGGCTTGGGAAGCCTAGACTCTTCAAACAATGAGGAGGAAGATGAAGAAATCGAGGTCGAGGAAGAAGAAGAGGAAGATGAAGATGATGTTGAAGATGATGGTGTGGATGTGGTGGGGGCTACTGAAGAAGAGGACCCAGATGAGGATAATTTTGATGAGGAACGAGAGGAAGACAACGTCTCCCTTGTTCTGGGTAGAAGTCCAAAATTAGACTTTGATGTAATTTCAGAGAATGATACTACTTCCGCAACAGATTGATGCCTTGAGATAAGTCCTTGAGGGGATTTTTTGTGATATTTTGGTGATTAGTCTTTAGTTTTTTTCTCTTTTGGATTCTTCATAGTTTAAAACTTATATTTACTCTCGGTTGAGCCTTTGGTGTTGTTTTTGTTGTTCACAATCTTCTTGGTAGGATTAAGTTTTGAATATGCAATTCTCTATACTTTGATGTTTTTTTATGTTTTATTAATATATATAACTCTCGGCCTCGACCCCTTATGGATAAAAAAAAGGTTCACAATCTAGGCTTAAATTTTAATTAGAATTATTTAATATTTAATATTTATTATTCAAGTTTCATCTACAATTTGTGTTACAAGTTTAAATTATTGAATACAAATATTAGCCTTTGGATTCGGGATCAATGTTTAGGATATATGATTCATGGATCAGGATTTTTGGATTTTCCGTGTTATTTGAACTTTTTGCATTCAACATATAGTATATAATATTTAGTACTCAATGTTCAATATTCATATTTCAATGTTTAAGGTTAAATATTAGAGTGCATATTTAAGATTAAGATTTCAATTAGAAATGTTTAATAATCAATATTAAAATTCATGTTAATTTAAGGTTTGCATTTAAAATTTGACCTATAAAACTATGACTTGCCTTTTATGCCTCGAGGTTCAATATTTATTGTATAAGCTTCAACTCTAAAGGTTTAACATTTATTATTCAGCTTTTAAGGTTTCTGATTTAATAATTAGTGCTACATATTTTGTCTTTAGGGTTTAACATTCATCACTCAATGTTCTTTTTAGGGTTGTAGAAGGATCGACTATCTCAAAGTCTTAAAATAACCTTCATGACTTAGCCACAACCCTATGAACCTATTAAAATATCATTACTAATTGAAAATATGATATTTATGAATGCTTAAAAGACCTAGCACTACTACTATGTGAGATGTCTAATGCGAGACCATTTGATTATATTGGCCATAAATAAATTATTTTAAAATGTCTCCCTAAGATTGATTATAGGGGTGCCAAGACTAGTAATTTTGTATGCACCTCATTATACTAAACTTAAATATCCTAAAGTTTGTTGTGGGGGAGTAAATGGTAATGAAGGCCTTTCATTTATTTTTAAGGTTCATTATTATTCTAAGTTATAGATGTGTAGAAAAGTTTCTTATAATAACTAAGAACAAATAAAGTCTGAAATATTGACATGGTAGTTCTCAAAATATATGGAGCCTAATAGTCTTTCTTTTGATGCATGTAAGTGGATGTCACATGAAATTATAAGAACTCATATTAGTTTCCATAAAATACAAACTATTTGTTCATATAAAAATTAATATAATTCTATAAAAAATTTCAATTACATCTAGTGTAAGGTCGCCTAGAGTTATTTTTTATTTTACATCTTCTAGGGTTGAAACTATGATGCAAAATATCAACATGGGTGTTTAAATTCTATTAGAGGCCTTGTTTCCTTCTTTAAGTGTCCTAATCATTTTGGGATATAATAATCCAATAAATTATCTTAAGAGACCAAAGAGACAAAAAAAATATCAAACTTTGAATTAGTGGTTCTC
>MU223749.1:96496-110435 GCA_018584345.1 Thuja plicata
TAATTTAATGGGAGGAATTTGAATTTAATTAAATAAGAGGAATTTAATTAAAAGGGAGATTAAATCTTTTAATTAAATAAGAGGAATTTTATTTAATTAAAAGAGAGATTAAATATTTTAATTAGATTAAAATGATTAAACCTTAGGAAATATTGAAATAATTGAATTAATTGAATTAATTATAATTTGATCAAGGAAATTTATTTGAATTGAAAATATTCCAAAGCATTGATTCAGAAATTTGATAAATTTATAAAATAATAAATGGGGCCCAAAGTCTAGGCGACCATTTTAGGGTGCATACAATAGTTATCCTATTTATTTCCCTAGAATCAGTACACATCCTCCACTTACCTCCCTTCTTAGGAGCCAACACCACTGGGACAGCACAAGGGCTGATTTTTTTTCTAATCAATCCTTGATCCAACAACTCTTGCACCTGCCTGGCTATCTCCTTGTTTTTCTCTAGTGCCATCTTGTATGCAGATTTGTTTGGCAAGGATGCTCCTAACATGAAGTCAATTTGATGACTTATCTCCCTCTTTGGTGGTAGTGAAGCTGTTGTACCCTCAAAAATTATATCCTTGAACTGATCCAACAGTTCTCTTACCTATTTTGACATAGGTGCTTGCTTATGAGTCTCCTCCTCCTTTGGCTTTAAAAAAATTGCATAACCAACTTCTTCATCTCTCATATCCCTTAGGAATTGTTTTCTATTCATCAACATGGTAATGGATTTTTTCTTCTCCACTATTTCCTCTTCTATTAAAAACTGTATTTTGAAAGTTACCCCATTTTTCTTGAAGGAGTACTTGTTATCTTTCCAATTATGGACAACTTCTATGTCATACTGCCATGCTCTGCCAAGCAATAGATGGAAAGCATCCATTTGCAACACATCACATAGTATGCTATCCTGATACTTTCGAATGGAAAATTTTACCCACACTTGTTCATTCACCAAGATGTTTTGACCCTTATTCAACCATGTAACTTTATAGGGACACACATGTGGAATTTGGGTGAGATTCAACTTCTCTACTGCTTCCTCAAATATGACATTATCTTTTGACCCTCAATCAATGATCACCTTGCACACCTTTCCCAATATCTTGCACTTCACTCTGAAAAGAGCCCTCCTCTACTTGTGCTCATCTTTGGTGGGTGTCTTGATCGTTATCCTTCTCAACATAAGGTGTTCTCCTTTCTCTGAATCTAGGCTCACCTCTGATTGTTTAGAGAAATATTCTTCTTGGACATAAGCTATCTTCTTCTCCCCTTGTGAGGATGTTGGTTTATCCAGACACCTATATGTAGGATGCCCCATCTGTCCATAATTGTAACATTTCATGGAAGAAAAGTGAGAGCTTCTCCCAAACCCTCTTGATCTTCCTCTGCCACTTTTGTAAGAACTTCTTCCTCTATTATTGTATCCACCCCTAGTACTTGTTTCTTGTCCTTTCTCTAAATATCTGGAGTCCCCTTGTCCTCTACTATCACTACCTCTTCCACTCAAACCTCCTCTATGGCCACCTCTATTGTCTCTACCCCTTCCTCTAGCTCTGGACCTAGAATCATGCCTCTTCTTGAGTTTCTCTTCCACTTTCAAAGCCATTTGAAAATAACTATGAATGGAAGTCAGGGTAAATACACTAATTTCTTCCTGAATGTTCCACCTTAATCCATTAAGGTATCTTGCAAATTTGATACTCTCTATCTCCTAGATTCTTGATCTCAGACAAAGTTTTTTGAAATTCTTCAGTACAGGCTGACACACCTAGGTATTTTTGCCTAAGGTTCTGCATCTTCTTATGTAGTTGAATATCATAATCTTCTAGAAGGTAATTCTCCTTCACCTTTGCAACCATTGTTGTCCAATTTTCTATGGGCTTCTTGCCCTCTTTCTCTATTTCTTCCTGTAAGAACTTCCACCATGTGAGTTCTTGCCCCCTTAGCCTTGACTTGGCTATCTTCACCTTTTGTGCTTCTGTAATCCCATCACACTTGAAGTGTTTCTTCATCCCTTCAAGCCATTCTATAACCATTTCAGTGTCCATCTTACCAGAGAATATTAGTGTTTCTTCTAGAGCCTTTCAACTCAATTCCTTGAGTGATTTGAGGAATGGTTCCTCAAATAGAGGAGGGTCAGGCTCTAGTTCTACCTCCTCTTCTACTTGTTTCTTTCTTTTATCTATCCCTTCATGCATTTATTCTCTCAACTTACTGGTAGTCTCTACGACCTATGCCATCTTGATCTTCATTTCCTCTATTGCTTCTTCAAGAAGCCTATTCTTTATTTGTTTCTCTGAAAAATCCTTGGCCAACTCTGCATTGGTCACCATGATGTTCTCACCTATGGATTCACTCCACTCTGACATGCACTAATTCACTCCCAATCCTTTCAATGGGTCTGATACAAATTTGATGGGGAGCTCCTCTCCTAGAGCCTTCTAGCTCTCTCTAAGAACTTCTCTTGGTCTTCTTTACAGTCTCTATCTCTACCCTAACTAGAGGATGCCTCTCTAATCCCCTAACACACTAGGAGCTCTCCACTAACTTCAAACACTTCATTAAACCCTTCTCCATAGCTCTATTCTTTCATGGCTTCCCTGATCACCTAACACTCCAATGGTGTCAAATTCTTATGGATTGGTTTCCTGAATCCTCTTAGGTATATACCAACCCCTATGGATCCAATTTTGTGGAACTTTCATCCATTTCCCAATCGAGTTCCAAAATAATAGCCTTTTAGGCCTTGTAGCCTTTTTAGGCCTATTAGCCCTCATAGACACTGCAAAACTAGATTTTATCTTAAAATCCCTTAACACCCCTAGAAATAAATTACATATTCCTTGTGGGTTTTTCCTCCCCTTAAATATTTTCTAGGTCTCAGATGTCTACTCTATCCGTACAGTGGACTTTCACCAAACCCCTAAAAATAAGGGTTTCTAGGGCATGAAGAATGGTTTGGTTTCTTAAGCTTCTTTAATTGATCAGTTGAGTTCCTCAGAAATTATCCTACCATCACAAGGTCTGCACTTCATTCCCCTACACTCCTCTATCCTTGATTGACACATACTAATCACTCTGCAACCTCCATTGCCTCTGCACTGTTCAGTTACCCTAGCTAGAATAACCAGTACTCGCCTAGGGCCTGAATGTTCTCAAGCTTCCCCTATATAGAAAGACTCCACAATCCATATCTACAAATTATATAAAAGGATCTGATGGATTCCAAGTGGTTATGGAGTTTGAACCATGGGAACACCAAGAAAAGCCATTCTTTACATGACTGGACCAAAACTAGCCAGTGAACTTACAAAATGCAAGAAATTAAACAAAACCTAACTAGAAAGAACAAAAAACTAAAATAATGCCACCAAGATCTTAGGAATTACATTTCAAAAACTCTCCATGCTTTCATTCAATCCATTCAATCTAATAAAGTGATGGATGATGGCTCCGTAGCTTAATTACACTGTAAATTAGTTATTTCCAAACACTAGTCCGTACAATATGAAATCTCACTGTCAGATTAGAGTTGAAAATAACCTTATATTCTTCCATCTCCCCTATCTAGACCCTCTGGTTATTATTTTGGCATCATAAGAGCCGATTCCTAAAATCTAGGAAATGTTGTCATGACAACTTTAAAAGTTGTCATGACAACTTTGACAACTTTTGTCAAAATGTCACTTTCTCAACTTTGAGGGTCCTAATTGTTTCCAAACCTTACCAATTAACCTCAGATAACTTAATAACATTAAAAAATTAAAAATATTCCCACTTTGGGACTTTGGTCAACCCTTTGACTTTTGAGTTGACTTCTAGGTTGTAGACCTCTAGAATCAACTAGACTCAACAACATACAACCCTAAAGGAATCACACCTAAAAACACACTAGGGACTTTATAGATTAGTCCTTATTCATGGATGGTTGGCCAAACCAACCTACAAGCCAAAATATCTAAAGATCTACCTAAAGACCTTTTAAGTTTTCTAAGAGCAGATCTAGCTTCAACTTTTTCAAGAGCAAATCCACTTGTTGTTCCCCCGGGTAAGCCAAATCATAGTTTAATATACTCGAGGGTACAATAAATGTTTCAAGTTTTAACAATATACTTTACTTATGAAGGATAACATTTTCTAGTGGATGCTGGATATCCTAATGCACTTGGATTTCTTTCTCCTTATCTTTTTACATGTTACCACCTGAAGGAGTTTTCAAGAGAAAATCTAATAAACTTTCCAGAAGAGTTGTTCAACCACCGACACTCCTCTCTTAGAAATGCAATAGAGTGTACATATGGTATTCTCAGGCAACATTTTCCAATCCTTAGGCAAGCCACATCTTATTCTATCATGACACAAGCCCATATTATATTAGCATGTTTCATACTACACAACTTCATTATGATAGACGACGATGTTCCATCAAAAATTGTATACCGAAGAGGAAGATGATTGTGATGGGATAGATGTACCAATGCTTGCGACATATGGGTTGTCTCAGCATGATAGAGACTAGTGGGCACAATTTTGAGATGATATAGAAAGTACAATGTGGGAAGACTACAGATCTAGAGAATAGTTGTACTTTTATGGGTCAATGTGTTTTATTTGAGTTAATTGATGTATGAAAATACTTTGATATACATGATGGTTTCCTTTTTTTGTGTTCATATCTGGAAGTATTGGACTTGTATATAACATTTGTACTTTTATGGATCAATGTGTTTTATTTGAGCAAACTGATGTATAAAAATACTTTGATATACATGATGGTTTCCTTTTTCTTGTGTTCATATGGAAGTATTGGACTTGTATATAATATTTGTAATTTAATGGATTTGTATTGAAATATGTTCCATGTCTATGTTTAAACCATTAACAATAATATTCTTACACCATTAAGAAGCCTTTGTACATTGTGAATAATTGATCTAAACCATGGCATACACAATACTAATGATGAGCATGGAAGAAACTGGTAACATGAGCCACATATCTTCTTCTTCAAAGAAGGTACAATGGACCAAAGAGATGGAATGCAAGTTTCTAGACTTTCTCATTGGGAAAGTCCGACTCGAAAGAAAAGGAGATGGAGGATTCAAAATAGAAACGTTGACCACCATTGAGAGGTGGTTCAATGCGGATATGCACCTCACTCTAACAAAGGACAATTTTAAAAAAAAAAAAAGATGAAAACATGGAAGCTTGCATATAGAGTGATGAAAAAGTTAAGAAATACAAGAGGTTTCTCTTGGAATGAGGCAACTTAATGCATGAATGCTGAGGAGAGTGTGTGGGATGAGATTTTGAAGGTAGGGTGTTCTTTCTAATTTTTTGATTGAAATATTATTGCCTTCTTATAAAGTTAATAATGAAACACAAAACCTAATCCATTTATTTATGCCAACATGTAGAGGAGAGAGTTCAAAAATGCCAAAGTGTATAAGAGGAAACCCTTCCCATACTTCAATGAATTGAGTGTAATTATTGGTAATGACATTGCTGAAGGTAATGCAGCTATGATTTTCCATGAGAGTGAGGAAGGGAACCCTATGGAAGAGGCATTCGATGTGCATGATGAAGAGGATAGTGGTTTCGGTATACATCTTGATAGTGCTATTGTTTTGGATGAAGACCTTAATCATTTAAATCAGTCCACTGCAAATAAAGGAACTCCTACATCATCATCATAAATGTAGGGAAAGAGGGAAAAGGCAAGTATGGCATGTTCCTTGGATATAATCTATGAAACTGTCAAGAAATAAAAAGATAGCCTCACCAATGTTCACCTCCACAAAGTGCATAAATTGGATGAGGATACTGTTATGCTTAGCATGTATAACGCTCTCAAATCCATCACTAAATTGAGTTGAGCTGATTTCGTGAAGGTATAGGACACCTTCGTGCTTCAACATGAAAGAGCCAAAGGTTTCTTGCTAATGAATGAGGAGGAGAGAGTGGAGTGGATTGCATTCACATTTGGTGGATTGTAATGATCCACACTGCCCAAAGCATTCAAAAATTTAGTGAGGTTTTAACTATGACATTAACCAAAATTTATTTTTTGTATTTAGACTTTTCAGAGGTCTTTGAAACATTTTCATCTTTTATAACTTACCCTTTTATGTGTTTCACAAGGTGACACTATTGTTGCATCACAATATTCCAATCACTTTTTACAATGTTGATATGGCACATATGTACTGATTAATTTATTATTGAGCTTATGGAAACTAAAATTTAGTAGGGTTGTAATGTTCCTAACCCCTAGTGGACTGGTTGACTGGACCTCAGATTTCTGGTGTACTGGAGGTGCAGGCTGTATGGAGCATATGGAATGCATAGAAAGGTCATATAGTGGAGATAGAAAGGCCTTATGGTGGAGGTAGGCTGGACGTACGATGGATGGAAGACAAGCCATACAGTGGGAGGAGGCAGACCATATGGTGAGGAGAACAAGTCATATGTGCTAGTGGAGTTGGCCATATGTGTGGAGAGGGTTGGCCGTACAATGGTAGTGGTTGGCCGTACGGTGGAGTGTTGGTAATACACTGGGAGTGGGTTGGGCATACAAAGGAGTGTTGGTCGTACATTGGGAAGTTGTTGGATATATGGAGGAGTGTTGGCCATACGGAGGAGTGTTGGTCATACGGTGGGAAGTGGCTAGCTGTATGGAGGAGTGCTAACCGTACATTCTAGAGGGAATTATTGTGGAGTATGAAATGTTCCTTCTTCACTACAATGCAATTACTTAGAAATTCATGAGATGTTAATAGGTGCACAAACAATCAAGTACCGAATATGGACCAATTCCTAGGAGATTATATTATGAATAATGAAGTACTTCAAATTTCCCAAATCTGATACAAGCAGAAGAAAGAAGAGTGGGGTGAGGGTTGAATCCCATCGAAACTACAACAGGGAAAATAGGGAAGGTATTTCACTTCTAAAGTGGCGCACACCAGAACTCCAACTGGAATTCACAATATAATAAAATATCAAAATTCAACATATCTACGACTACCTACATGTTGGTCATAAATACCCCTTCAGATAAACTCCTGAGGGTTTACAAAAGAGCGCTGACCCTGTAAACACCTACAGACAATAATTAAATAAAAAAGGGCCCCCCATTAATTAATTAAAGGTCCTTAATAATATTTTTTTTAAATAGGTACCAACTAATTAATTAACTTAATTAATTTATTCTCTATCAATTTGGGGACATTACAAATCCTCATTGCCTAAAGATTTCTTGTCCTCAAGCGCTCTCTTAGCAAAACTCTAGGATCGAAAAATAAGCGTGGGCATCAATAATTGTATCTATTGAAACCCCCATTCCACATCATGACCACATGCATGCACCTAGAAGTAGGTGAGAAGAGTAAAGCTCCATCAAGATTCCGTTGCGCCACTTTGATATAAATGTTTCCAGGCCCAGAGTCTCCAGGATCCCACTGAAGCCAATCATCATGTATAGTGATGCTCAGATCCCAAACCAAATACAGATGGTGGTCATAGTATATGATGAAAACTCTGTGCTGCTTCAGGATCACATGTGTATAATTTGATTCAATAGAGATGAGTATATTGGCACCAAACATTTTTTATGACACTGTGATATAAACATTTCCATCTCCACAGTCACCAGGATCCAATGGAAGCCAATCATACAAAACATTAGTGCTCATATCCAAAGGTTAAACTCTATAATCAACTAACTACACAGGTTGCTCTTGCAAGGAATCATCAACAGAGTCTACATTCCCAAGAGGTTGATCATCCACTAGTAGACCCAGCTCATTTAGAGGATCCCTAATAAAAATTTTATTTCCATCAAGTTTATCATTGGGTGTTGGTTTGACGATATTTGTGCAAACATCTTCTTTCATAATCCTTTCCTTCATCTTGGACTCAGGAACCAAATAGATTTTGTCCTTGTAGTAAATTATTTATCCAACCACCTTGTATCTCTCATCCTGCACCTGACCATCCAATAGTTGGCATGCGAAAGTATTCTTGGAGTATTTGACCAACAGATGTGACTTCCAATTAGCTGAGACCTAAGATAGAGAATATATGGCATCATCGAGTGTCATAGTGTGATCCAAGTCAAAAAAATCTCAATCTCCCCAACAGGTTGGCAAGATCACTAGCTCTAATACCACTGTAATGTTCCTGACCCCTGGTGTACTAGTTGATCAAACCTCATCTTTCTAGCGTATTGGAGGTGCAGGTCATACGGAGTAGATGGACTGCACAGAAAGGTCATACGGTGGAGACAGACAGGCTGTATGGTGGATGGAGGAAGTTCATAAGGTGGATAGAAGACAAGCCATACAGTGTGAGGAGGCAGGTTGTATGGTAAGGAGAACAGGCCATACATGCTGGTGGAGTTGGCCGTACGATGGAGGTCATACATGTGGAAAGGGCTAGTTGTACGGTAGTGTGCTGACCGTATGATGGTAGTGGCCATATAGTGCAGTGCTGGCTGTACGCTGGGAGTGGGATAGCCATATGAAGGAGTGCTGGCCATACAGTAGGAAGTGGTTGGCCATACGGAGGAGTGTTATCCGTACAACGGGAAGTGGCTGGCCATATAGAGGAGTGCTAGCTATACATTTTGGAGGGAATGCTTGCAAAATATGAAATGTTCCTTCTTCACTGCAATGCAATTACTTAGCAATTCATGAGATGTTAACAGGTGCACAAAAAATCAAGTACCAAATATGGACCAATTCTCAAGAGATTATATTATGAATAATGAAGTACTTTGGGTTTTCCAAATCCGATACAAGAAGAACAAAGCAGAGTAGGGTGAGGTTTGAATCCCACCAAAACTGCAAAATTCCAAATAGGGAAGGTCTTTCACTTCCGAAAGGGGTGAACACCAAAACTCTGACTGGAATTTGCGAAAATAATAAAATATCAAAACTCAACATATCTACGACTACCTACATGTCGGGCATAAATACCCCTTAAGAGAAACTCCCAAAGCTTTAAAAAAGAACGTCGAGTCGGTAAACAACTACGGACAATAATGAAATAAAAAGGGCCCCCCATTAATTAATTAAAGGTCCTTAATAATATTTCTTTTAAATAGGTAACAAATAATTAATTAACTTAATTAATTTATTCTCTTTCAATTTGGGGACATTACAAGGGTTTGTAGTTAAAATGCCACTACATCACTGGAAATGTTTCATTCTTACTTTTTTGCATTCTATTGAAATGCCTTTACATTTGTTGGTAATATATTTTCCATGAGAAAAATATCCTAAGCAATATTTCCTTTACTTTCTTCCATGCCTGAAATCGTGCTTGTGCTCTGGTTATTCCATACCCAACTCAGGGCCATGCAACTCCCATTATACAATTTTCAAAAAAGCTTTCCAAAAAAGGCCTCATTGTCACATTTGTTTCAACTTATCACATGAAACCTCAAATAACTCAAATAAATTCTTCTTCAAGTGACCAAGTTCCATTGGATGCTCATAATCTGGGTCTAGATATTTGGTCTTCTTAAAATCTCAGATGGATTACCACTAGATTTTGACAGATCTTCTAAATTTTATTATTTTAGGCAATCTGTTGATAACATGGGTGAAGCTCTAGAAGATCTTATGAATGATTTGGACAAGAAAGATCCCTCCATGTCCTATGTTATAGCTGATACACTCCTATTCTGGTCACTAGATGTGACCAAGTGATATGGGATTCCTTGGATTCCCTTTTGGATAGAACTTGTGTTTGTCTACTCAATCTACTATAACTTTTATCTACTAACATCTCATGATTATTATCCTCCTAAGGGCCTTGGTAATATTATTATATGTGTATATGAAAATTAATGTGTCATCTATGAATTATGTATGCATTGAACATAATAAGATCTGAAAGTAAGCAATCACTTCATATTTCTATGGAGATTGACATGTACCATGTCTTGATGATCTCATACCTGAATGCTCTTGAGATGAATGTTCATGCTTTCTAATTGATCTCTTGTTAGATGATAATACCTTAGTGGTGAATATATTGTCAAAACTATATCGATCCACTTCATAGGATTAGAAACCCACTTTTAGAGTTGAAGGATTAAAAATAGACACTATGCTAGAATACACTTTAAAACACTTTCTAGAGCACTTGCTAAAAATATTCATATGCTAAAAATAGACACTATGCTAGAATAAACTTTAAAAAAATTGCTAGAGCTCTCCTCAGGATGCTAAGGTGACTAACTCCATCCACTTAGACTTTGAGAACCTGGGAATAGGTTATTAGAATCCTCAAACTGATTAGGTGCAATAAGGGGACACTACATTCAGCAGCCTCTTGATTGATTTAAGTTCATATTTTTAGGAGCAATAAAGAATATGAATGTAGGAGAAGTTATTTTCTATTCTTGTGATCTATATGTAATCTATATCAAGCAATATCTCTTGGAAAGAATCATATTCATGTCGATTTAGAATGTTTGTATGTAGTTGTGTTAATAATAAAAAAATTATCTTGATGAGAAATGGCCCTTCTTCTAGTTTATGACTAATCTTTAAGGTTGTAGTGGCCTTAAAGGGTTTTAATGGCTGTTGTGAATCTCAGATAAGTGATTTTCCTTACCATAATATGTGAGGCATGTTGTTTCGGTAGAGGTGTATTCTTTTATTCTCATTTCAAGATCTATTTATGGATTGTTAAACTGAAATTTGTTCTGTTTGTTAATTTGGAGTGCATCCCCTTTAGTAGACTTTATATGCCTTTTTTTGTACTATTTATTTTATTTAGGTGTATTTTTTTTATGGGTTGACTTAATAAAGAATCTTTTTGTATGCATGATGATAGAGTGCGTGAAGGAGGATTATATATTTGTAGTTTCTGATTGTTGTTGAATTTAGGAGGGATGGGAAGAAAGGGTCACCTTTTCATGATAAGGTGTTTTTCTAATTGATAGTGCCTTTATTTTGTTGTCTGTGACAATTATAGTTCAGACAAGAGTTCTCTATAATATTTTCTGGTTAGAAGGGATCGGGGCATGGTTTGTTTCATCATATAATTTACTTCTTGCAGTTCTTACAAGATGAATGAGTATGGCATTATTTAAAATGCCCCAATTAATGGAAATTATTTCCACCACAACCCAATTACTACAACTATTTTCATGGTATAATTTATGAACATTAAAACTTTAAAAGTGGAATTGTAAAAAGTGCAAAAAATTATTTTTTCAAAAAGGTATGCTCAAAGTAACACAAATTTTGACACAAGGTTTGTTGTGAATCTGCAACTATGGTAGCTTCAATGTCCTTTAAAATGTTCTCTAGTGTGCTTCATAATTATTCTCTTCCATGCTTCAAAGATCCTCTCTAGAGTGATATTAAATGAAATATTGAATTCAAAAGTTCTTCACACATTCCTCTTATATCTTCACCAAGGGGGAAACCTGATTGAAAAAGAAATGTCACATTGCAAGGGGTGGAAACTTTGTTCTTCTTCCATTTTTTAGTCCTATTGCTTCAAAATATTTAAGTGGAATACACCAAGGAGTACCACATGATGAATTCTTAATATAATGCATTGTCAAGGTGTACTCTCAAAACTGTCCATTTCTAGTTCTTGAGAATAGATGGTGATATAAATGTGTTTTGGTAGATGACTGTATTGTTCACATTCTATCTCATGTTATATGTATATACCTATTGCATTTGTTATTATTGTTGCACTAGGATAGTTAAGTATCATGGTAAAGAAACAGAAATGGATAGTTCTGAGACTACACGTATGATGATATTGTGAGACTACACATATGATAATATTAAAAATGTTTGAAATAACTTCTGGATTTGATTATGTAGATATTTTTTGCATCATCATTTCTGATCACACTCTATGATCCTTAATCAGGATGAAAGAGAAAAAACATTGAAAGAGAAGTCAATCATTTTTCTCTCTTTCATCCTGGTGATGGAGCACAGGGTGTGATATAAAATATTGATGCAAAAATTATGTACACAATCGAATGTAATGAACTATCTGATAAGAATATTTAAAGTACACAAACGTGTGAGTCTCCACATATGCTGATAAACAAATGAGCTATCTGATGATTTTTTACTATTCATGTTTGTAAACAATCAATATTTATGATGGTACTCCTTGGTGTATACCATTTAAAAATAAACTAGTTTTAGTTTTTCTGTCATGTTTAGTTTGTATATGCAGGATTGACCATCTAAAGACATAGACATAAATAGGAAGAATGAGCAGGATATGAGACGGTTTCTTGCCGAGTGTGGGGCATAAGGGCGTAGAGCATGGATTTCTTAATTAACAGTGTGTTTTAAAACCACCATTCAGTTTCTGGATATTGTTCTTCCCCATCTTCTAGATGATTCTATAGATGTTTCATTATTATTTTTTTTATAAATACTAAGTCTGGTTGCTTCAATAGTATGAATGAACAAAAATCTGTTTGACACAGGGGTGATGGCTATGATAAATGTTCCTATGTGTGACTGTGCTGATGGAGGGTGTTGCGTGTTGAGGATGTCACCCATAGACAATAATCCAGAGCGTAAATTTTCAATTTGCGTAAATAAGAAAAAAAGGTTGTTAATATCACTATATTTAATGTTTACAAATAATAAATATTAATCATTATAGCTATAGTAACTTAGATTTATATTGTAGGATGGCGGTGGATGTGACTACTTTCGGTGGGCCGATGATGTCCCATCTCTATCTACATCATTTGCACCATCTACACATATACCTATTGTGGATGATGAGTGCAAGTCTTGCAAGGTGCTCAAGACAGCTATGGAAAAACCGAAGGCTACATTTCATGCTGCTGTCAAGTTTCTACGACATTTTGTTTTTCTCTAATCGCTCTACTTTGTTGGGTCAGTATGCAAAAATAGTTATATATATACTTGGAATCCTAAAAAAATGTCGAACAACCAATAACCTAAGATGTGAACTAGTAGTCCTCTTATTTGTCCACATTTCATATGGTACTTTATCTTTTTATTAGATAATAAATGGGTGTCATTGTTGCTTATAATGTTCTCCACTCCATTCATATAAAAAAATTTACCTCTTTTATTATTAAGCTTGATATGGAAAAAGATTATTGGTTTTGAACCTATATTGTAAAAAATAGGTTCTCTCATGTATATCAAAAGACAATTTATCAATCCTAGTTAATGGAAATTAACTATAAATCTATAAATTTGTGAAAATTGAATTGGAATATAAACATCCTTCGAATTTAAACAACCAACCTAAGAAACCATCTAAGAGTCAAAAGATAAAATATTCTAGATGGAGATTACTTGCAGAATCAAAGAAAAGATTTATGATAGATTTTTTTTATTAAAGTATTACAACATCCATATAATAACACTTGCACTATATATTTTGAAGGCATGATCCTAATACAATAACTTAATATAGTTAGTAACATAATAATCAATTAAACTTGATTCTAAGTTCAAAGAAAAATAAAATATGAAGTATTTGTCACTTGTGAAAGATTGAATATGATATTCCATATAAATTTAAAATATAATCTAATAATTAGTAGAAAGTAGATCAACATATATTTTTATGAACATAAGCATGAAAAACTAGTTGTCAAGCGTGGAACTACAAATAGTAATAATCCATAAACTAATTCAAGCAAATAACAATTAAAAAAAATTCAAAATTAATTTTTTTCTAAAAATGGACAAAATAAATCACAACATTAAATTAAACATTATTAATGTAGGCTATGGTTTTGAACCTGTTATCTGTTTAGAAAGGCTGAAACATTCAAACATTAGACTAATCTAGCATTTATCAGTTCAAAGCATAAACAAATATAAAACCAAGCCACCTCAAGATTGTTGCTAAAAACAAGTGCTATAGAGCAAATGTTTGATTT